>PVLD010003607.1:0-139550 GCA_004027595.1 Dinomys branickii
TGGCCATTTTTACAATGTTAGTTCTTCCTAACCATGAGCAGGGTATGTTTTTCCATTTATTGAAATCCTCTTCAATCTCCTTTTTCAGAGTCTTGTAGTTTTCACTGAATAAATCTTTCACATTCTTTGTTAGATTGATTCCTAAGTATTTCAATTTCTTGCTTGCTATTGTAAAAGGTATGGTTTCCTCAATTTCTCTGAGTCTGTTTGTTGTTTGTGTACAGGAATGCCATTGATTTTTGGGTGTTGACTTTGTATCCGGCTACGCTGCCGAATTTGTCAATTAATTCCAGGAGTTTTCTTGTGGAGTTTTTGGGATCCTCCATGTATAGTATCATGTCGTCTCAGGCAGAATCTTTTAAAAAGCTATTTCTACAGTAATACTGCCATCAGCTTTTCTAATCATCCACCATTTATAGGTGTTTTTTGTGGCCTCAATTTTTACGTAACATTGCTTTGTTTATATTATATTTTCAATACAATGTTATCTTTTCAATGTTTCTAGACTTATAGTATATAGGAATATTAAATATTAATATGACAATGACTAGTGCCTGCATTTCACATAAACATCTCTACTGAGCAACAATACAAAACACACACTCAAAACATCCAGACTTATGGTAAGCCTCTAGGAGTCATTAACAATTCAGTAACAGGCAATGACACTAAAGAAAATCATCTTAAGTGCATGTGTGCATATATATACATGAATATACTGACAGATGAAAAAAAAGATACATATTAGATTTAGTATTTGTCCTTTCTCTATCAAAAATCACCAGTCATTTGTTTTTCCAGAATACTCACACCAAGTTTTTCTCTATGTATAAAGTATACATCTGGGAAAGTAATAGTTTTTTATTAGTAATTTGGAGGAATATTTTTAAACTGTAAATGAATTGAACACTGCCTTGAATTTCTAAAAGCTGAAACACTGGTATCTCAGTGAAAGGGTGAGAAGTAATTCATACATATTAATTCATGGACTACTTAACTCTGAAGCTAAGGATTAAATTCAGATCATATTATTAAAAATGAACTTAATCTTTATAGGAATACTTGAATCTTACCTTGCACTTGTTCAGAACACCTCTCTCTGGCCTTTTCTCTCATTATTTTAGGGATCAAAACATCTTTTTCAACATGTCTGAGATGCTGGTCTGAAAAAAAAGATCTTTGTTATAGTAAAGTCTCAAGTAAGTCACAGGATTAGGGAAAAAATAAGCACTCTAGTTATTTAAAACAAAAACCCATGCAAGTTATTTTATAAATAACTCTTTTACCATCTGATAAAATTGCGATTATTCTAGTCACTAAAAATCACTCTAATACTGTTTGATATACAACAACCACAAACTGTGAGGGATGCAGGTGACATCTTTGTAAAAGTTCCTGCAAACTATCCTGCAACACTTACTTGGTAACATATCCATGCAGACTGATCAAAATTAAACTTTAAATCATCAACATTATCAGATTAAAATAATCCACAAAAATATTTTATTAATTCTGAGATCCAAGGATAGATGAAGAGACATAAGAATGTTTTTTAAAAATGCAGCTATTCTACATAGTACTCTAAGTAGCCTAAGAAAGCAAGAATCAGCAGAAGAAAAAGTACAGCTACAGGTCCGACCTAATACAATACAAAGTGTGTGACATTTCTGTGCATTGCAGATACCACTGCTACCGCTGGACTAAAATGGCAAACGGCAAGACTGCTACAGCATCTCATCTGCTTCTTAAAAGCTGACAAAGCTCTAAAAAGGAAGGGGGAAGACTCCTCAGTGAAAATAAAATGGCAAGGAACCTCTGAAAGGCAAAAAGCTGATGAAATCAGATGAAGGGAAGTAACTGTAATTCCATAAAGAACCCAGGAAAGACTGATAACTAATGAGTGCTGTCCCATGCTTTGAAGTAGTAAATAAGGGTGGTAAGAAATTTCACTGGAGGAAAGTAAAGTTATTGGTTGAAGTAATTCAGTACCTGTACCAAGTGGTCATTCTGCTGCTATCCCTAGACTATGGACAAAAGACATAAATAAAAATATTGACCTCCAGAAGTTCAGGAAGTTTCCCAGTATCCAGTAATAGTTAGGAAACTTAAGAACCTATAGTCTAAATTCTTTTTGGTACTTAATACAAGGTATGTTATTCTTAACAAATTCTGAAGGCAGGCAGCTATGAACTGAGGTATACACATTTTTACACAGAAAACCAAAGGGCATCTCAAAATGGAAACAAACAATGAAACATCCAAGAACTGCCTTAATTTTATGAAGGACAATAAAATACAAGGAATAATAAATCATAAATGATAAAAATGTAACTAGCTCCCAGGAGGGTTAAAATAATACTTGAAAAGATTTTAAAATAAGTATGATAAATATACTGCGGTAAATAAAAAGACAAGTTCACAGACATTAACAAAACACGGATTGTCTAAACGTATATGATAAAGTCTGAAGCTCCAAATTCAGAAAGTTTCAAAATAGAAAAAAATATTATAAAAAAGAATGAGAAGCAGGTGTATATTAGGTCTCACTGGCAAAACTTGAA
Source organism: Dinomys branickii (assembly GCA_004027595.1). Classification (NCBI taxonomy): domain Eukaryota; kingdom Metazoa; phylum Chordata; class Mammalia; order Rodentia; family Dinomyidae; genus Dinomys; species Dinomys branickii. The sequence continues at coordinate 2,562 of PVLD010003607.1, forward strand.
TGCAACAAGAGAAAAATAACTTCAAAGTCTTGAGACAGAATTTCTTTTTATCTAAGACTCCCAGAGTCAATGACGCCAGCTCTTAAGAGAACACTTAAAAGACATTTCAGATACACAGAAACAGAACTGTTTTCCTCCTTCAAACTCAACAGAAAAAAAATCCTTACTTCTATTATTGTAATATATATAAAACATTTTTTTATATTTTTTTTATTATACAGTATGTATAGAACAATAAACATTTTGTTACATTTAGGAATCTACAAATCAGAAGAACCTCATCTGGTAAGACTGGAAAGACTGACAGTGACTTCAACACCCGAAAAACCTGGGACTGCAGAATATACTTCCAGAATTCTCTCTCTCTTCTGCATAAATTTATAACTAGGCTGGCATGCTCTACAATCGGTTAGGACTACAAACGAGATCATATTGCCTCCTCTTACAGTTTGGCAGGTGGGTTATAAGAAAGGACAATTTGAGAAGGAACATCTGGAGATCAACCAAGTGAAAGTCATATGCTTTTGCTGACCTCATCACAGAAGCCACAAAACATCATTCCCTTGCTACATTTTATGCTTTCAAATCGTTAAGAACAACCCATATACCAGGTGGGGTGGGAGCAGAGGAGTGGTAAGACTCCATTCTTTGTGTTAAGCCTACATTACAAAAAGAGTATGAGGGATGAATGTTATAATCTTTGAAAAATAAAACATAATACAGAATAAAGAAAATACTCTGATAAAGTACAAATCCATGATGCACAAAGGTAAAACAAGGAGAACAGATTAGAACAATACACATGTAAGTTTAATTTTAAAAATGTAAAGTATTTGAGCAACAGTATCAACTTTCTTGACCTAACAGAGAATATTCCACTCAATAACAACAGAAAATTAACCAAAGCAAAACATACTTTGCCTGTGAAACAAATCTCAGTACATTTGAGAAAATTCAGGCAGTATAAAGGTACATTTGCTGACACTAATGTAATGAAGAAATCGGTAATTAGAAAGATCTCTGGATAATCTCTAAATAGCTATAAGCTAAAGAACACATTTGAAAATGCTCCACGGATCTATGATATCAAGAGAGAAATTAGAAAACATTTTTGAATGAATAAAAATAAATTTTTGAGTGATGCACTACTACAGTACTTACAAGGAAATCTGTAACACTAAAAGCTAAGAGAAAAAAAAGTTCTTAAATCATCTTAAGCTTCTATTTTAAGAAACCGAAAAAGGGGGTGGGGGGCAAAGATAGGAAATGACAGAGATCCAAGCAAAAATCCATGAAATAAAAGCCAAAGCAAACAAAAACAACAGAAGTAAAATGAATGAAACTAAAACTGATTTTTTGAGAACATTAAAATTGATAAACCACTAGCCAGACTGATCAGAAAACAAAGACGGGTCATAAATTTCAAACATTTTTAAATGATAAATAGGAAATGTTACATACAAAGTTATGTTAATAAATTTAACAACTAAAATGAAATAGACAAATTTCTTAAAATACAAAACCAATCCACATTCACTCAAGAAGACATGATGGCTACTATGGCCTTATATATATTTAAAACATTGAATATATATTTAAAAGAAAAATGACAGGACCTGACAGCTTCCCTCATGATTGACTGGATATTTAAGGTAAAAAATTATTCATTCTAGACAAAATTTTCTTCCAGAAAATTTCTCTAACACCAATTTACCCTGATACCAAAATCAGACAAAGATATAACAAAAATATCATTCTAATATTCTAAGAATATTAGATTAGCAAAGCGAATCTAGTATGTACATATTACTAGATTAATAAGTATATATACTTATTCTAAAACTGTATGTTTATATATACACACACATAAGCATATAAACATATAAAGTATAATACTTCACAACTCAGTAGGGTTTATCACAGGATAGCAAAGTTCACTTAACATTCAAAAACCAATAAGCATAAGCCATCATTTGTAACTAAAAAGAAAAATAAAAAGCATGGAAATCAGACACAGAAAATAAATCTGACAAAGATCCAACATTTGACCCAATAAAAATTCTCTCTAAAGCCATACAAGAAAAAATTCTTTTCAACATGGTGAACAGCATTATAAGAAAAAGGACAGATGCAATCATTTCAATGGTCAAATAGTGAATATTTCCCCCTAAAACAGAGAATAAAATAAAGGAGATTTGTTTTACGCTTTCTGTTTAGGGTTATACTGGATATTTAACCAGTGTAATCAGGCAAGAAAAGTAAACAAATAGTGACTACATTAAAAAAGAAAAAATAAAACTTTAGCTGCAAAGATAAAAAGACTGTCTACATAGAGAGCTGGAATTTACAAAAAAGCAAGAACTAAGAGAATTTATCAGATTGCTAGATACAAATCAACATACAAAAATCAAATGGAAATGACAAAAAAATCAGAGAATTAGAAAATTGGAAAATAAATCAATAGAAATTATCCAATTTCCACTGTTATTAAGAAAGGAAACAACAAAAGGAAAAAGAATAAAAGGAATGATGAAAGAACAGAAAAGGTACGGTAAAGGTACTTTTTTTAGTTTTTAAAATTGTTTCTGGGAAGTAAAAATTGTAGTATTCTCAATGTATGCAGAGGTACTATAAAAAATTGATCAAGGAATAGAGTACAACTATTTTGGTGATAATTCATCTACATTGCATTTACATGGTAAAATTTTGATGACAAAAGATGTAATAAACTATACATGTATACTGAAATTTCTAGTTCAATCACTAAAAAAAAAATCTAAGATTTAAACTCAAAAACACTATAGATAAATCTAAAGTCATACCAAAAATTGAAAGCAAAGTATTTTCTCTGATCGTAACAGTAAAAACTAGAAATCAACAACAGAGAGATAATACTTAAAAATTTAAAAGCACATTTCTAAATGACATAGGTCAGAGAGGAATTGCCAAAAAATTAAACAATATTTTCAATGACCTAAACAAAATGAAAATACATGTCAAAAAGGTGAGACAAAACTAAAGCAGTACTTACAGGAAAATTTACAACAATAAATGCTCATAGCAAAAAAGAAAGCTTCAACCAGAAATTTAACATTCCACTTTAAGAAACTATAAAAAGGGAAAAAATGAAGTTCACATAAGAAGAAAAAATAATAAAGATCCAAAAGCAACAAAACTGACAACAAAAATATAAATGAGATAACCTGAAGGTTGTTTTTTAAAAGATCAATAAAAGTAGCCCAGGTGGCTTTATTAGCCAATTCGTCAAAGTATGTAAAGAATAATACTAACTCTAATCTCCTCCCAACACATTCTAAGAGACCGATATCACCCTTATATAAAAATCAAAGACAGTATTTTGAAAACACACACACGAGATCAGTATCAGTCATGAACATGGATTGACATATCTTCAATAAAAATATCAGGAAATCAGATTACCAACAGATAAAAAGAAAAACAACACAACTAGGTTAGGCTTAATCCAGGAATACAAGGCTGGTTGACTAAAGTTCAATCAGTATAATTCATTTTATTAATATCCTAGAAGAAAGAAAGTTACATAATCATATCAACTGATGGGGTAAAACATCCAAACAAAATCCAACCTCTTGGTTAACCAGGGATAGACAGAAATGTGTTTAACCCAAGGAAGGACTGTATCAAAACCCTATAGCTAACCCTATCCTGGGTGGTAAAACACTGACCACTTTCCCTGGAAGAATAGGAACGTGGGGTAAAGATGGATAAAAGACTACGGATGCAACTCTGTGGTACAGAACTTGCTGGCAGATGTTGTGTTTGGGCTATCTTATTTATAAAAACTCGCTTAAGATCTGTACATTTCACTGGCCATTTTTCTCAATTTAAAACAGCTGTGCTGATAAAACTGGACTCATGAGACTTAACAACTATTAGAAATTAGGTAACTCAATAGTAAGTCTTAATTATCGCTTTAAAGACAACTGTTCACCTTTCATTAAATTTATTTCTATTGATGAAGATATGTTTACATAAATAACACTGTAAATTTTTATTGCTGACATACAGGTTCAGTTTTTAGTACTGTCTCTGTAACCAGCACGGCCCTACTTAACTCTCTCATTGCTTTAGTAATCTGACAATAGATTCTCTTCCAAGTTCTATGTAGACAATCTTAAGGGAACTTTTGCCATCTCCCTTTTAAATTCTATGATTATGATCATTAGGAAAACCCTGAGTACCAACTAGCAAGATGCCTGTGTTGGATGCTCAAATTTTGTTCAGAATATTTTCAGTTATCTTTATGTTCAAATTTGCGTAAGGGTTTGCTATCTTTGCATTGTTTTGGTATCAAAGTTACAGTTTATAAACAAATTGAAACACCCATCCTCCTCCATATTCTCCAGAATTTTCTGTAAAGGCTGAGCATTCCTTATCTGAAATGGTGAGAACGGTTCCAGATTTAGGTTCTTTTTGTTTTTGTTTGTTTTAAGATTGTGGAAAATCTGCACAGACTTCCATCAGCTGAGCAATCCCTTAAAGTATACAGTTTCACATTTCAGATTTTGGAGCATATTAAATTTTCAGACTAGGGAAACAACTGTATAAAGATTATCAGTTTCTACAAAATTTAGTAGAAATCACCTGTGATGGTCCATTTTACGGGTCAATTTGTATTGGCTACAACTCCCAATTATTCAAGAAAACACTAATCCAGGCGTTGTAGAAGTGGTTTACAGATTTATACAAAGAATCCTACCCAAAATAATTTGGGGGAGGAATAATTCACTCAGTCAAAAGGCCTTAAAAGGCAAGCCATAAGGCCGGGCAGGTGGTACACACCTATAACCCCAGCACTTGCTAATGCAAGAGGATCGCTACAAGTTCCAGCCCAGCCTGGGACACAAAGTGAGCTCAAGGCCAGCCTGAGCCGCACAGTGAAACCCTGTCTCAAAAAGATGGAAAAAAATGTTTTAAAAGCCACGCCTTACTCACTCTACTTGCTGACTTCAGCCAAGAGGTCTAAGCCTACTTTCCTCATAGCCGGCCCTGCCCCACATTCCAGGCTCCCCCAAGTGGTCCCCACAATCACTTAAACCAATTTTTTGCAATGAATCTGTTAATATACAGATCTAGACACACAGATGCTTATCTCCTATTGGTGGTTTCTCTGGCGAAACCAATACATCAGTTCTCAAGGGTTTATTTGGGGAGTGTGTGTACACGGTATGTGTATGTGACATACAGATATACAAAGAGAAAAACAACTGATTCAATTTGTTGCATCATAATTTTCCCAGCTGTAGACAAACTTCCCGTTAAGGACCAGATTGTAAATATTTCATATTTCTGTATTTTAAACAACCCTTCAAAATGTTAACTAATCATTTCTGGTTTGGAAGCCTCAGCAGATTCTGGCCACAAGCCAGTTTACTGAACTCTGTGCGATATCATCAACTGACACTTTCTCTTTTTCCTTAGTTCTTCCAGAAATTGTAATGACAATAGCAGAAGAACACTGAGTTTATAGGGAACTGGAAATACGGATGAACAGTAAAGGACAGACTGAAAGGAGGCCCTACAAGAGTGATGGGACCTGCGGAGAATGAGGAGAAGGGTGAGTCAAGGAGAGCTCCCAGTCTTCTGATGCCAAGGAGAATGAAGTGACCACCTGTCGAGATACAGAATACAAAACAAAGACCAGATGCTGTTGTAGACAAGTTGAATTTGACACACTTGGGAGAAACATCAAGTTAAAACTAGTATCTACTTGAAAAGGGACTAAAACTAGAACTATCTGTACACATTCCTTTCCTCCTTGTTTATAGCATAAATTAGAACTAGGTATCAGTAATCAATGTAATTACTGAATAGACATGAATAACTACGGTGATATACTGATCTATTTCAGAAAATCAGTATCAAAGTTTTATCTCTTTATATAGTTTTAACTAATACAATTTATTTCTAATGTGCCCTTATCATTCTAGTCTTTCTTGTGAATCTTACAATTGTCTTAGATAACCAAAGCATTATTTTTCTGGATCAGTTCTTTGAGTACAGACATAGTTTTATAATAATAAGCCATTCTCCACAAATAAAACAGAAATTTATCTTCATTATAAACTCTAAGTTATAATATTCCATCAAACACATTTTCAAATGGCTTGCAACAATTCCTTCTGATCATTTTCCTAATACCTCCTAAAGCAAAGAAACAATTCTAGAATTGCATGAATGTTGATTTCAATTTTCCAAACTATTGGTGCTAAATGAAAACAACACTGTTAAAAATTTATAAATTCTGTTAAAGATTTTCTCAGCTGGTAGAATACTAACCACCACATATTAACTAGTTATAATTGAATACATATTTCAAAGGTATCTTTAACACTATAAGTATTACAGACATTGTACTTTTTATTCATAAAATTACAAACTGAACTCCTTAACGTCAATGTCATATATATACATGTGATATATTTGTACAAAAGCCTGCCCAAAAAAATCAAATTTTGAAAGTCTGCTGCTATATAGTCACATGAATTTATACTAAGATAAAGAATCAGATAACACTATCAGATAACACTACCAAAGCTCTATAATTTCTCAACATTCTATCATCACCTGAAAGTCAATTTTCACCTTTTCCACTGGCAGTATCTGTTAGTTTAGATTTTGCTTTGGGGCTCATGTATTCTTGCAGTATAGCAGAACTATATTACAAGACTTCTGAAAACAGAACTTGCTGGGAATCCACAAAGATAACAGTGAAGCAAATCAGAATATTACAGAATCTTTCAAAGAAAGAATGTGATGCCTGTGCCTTTGCAATACCAAAAATGCTCTGATGTAACTAACTGGGCTGTTACTTAGATTAATACCATTTTGTAAAAAGTTCCTACCTCTTCTCTTACTTGCTCCTGAAAACATCTCTGTGCTACTGTTCATTTCTAGAAGAAAAACAAAATTGCTTGGAATAAATCTGCAAAACTACTCTTACCAGCAATAGGTTCTGTCTTGAGGTCCCTCTCCTTTATTAGTTATGAAGAGCCTAAACATGACCAGACAGATCACCCCGTACAGTGGAAGAACAACAATCTCAACATTAGCTCCTAAATGCTCTATACCCAAAAGCAGACAAACTCCAGTTCTCTTGATCACAAAAATAGGAACACTCAGAAACTAATTTTCACACCAAGCTTGTTCACATCTTCTTGCAATAAAATGTGGAAAAAGGTGGTTGAGAGGTCTTAAATTAGGAAATCAAGATATTAAGGACCAGCCTTCTTCACATCTTCTTCCCTTCCAGCCATACTTGAACTGATAGAACAAAGGGAAGTCATTGGTAGGACAGACTTTCCCCCTCTTTACTCCAGCCTGTTCTGGCCAAGAAGCAAGTTGATGAAGACAATGAAAGTCACACAGTCTTCACAAGGACCTTTCAGGTAAGTACTTTGATTCCACTTTGCAGGTAAGTCAGTGGAGGCTTACAGAAAGAAAATAACCTAAGTCTCTCATAAACTTGGCAATGTCAAGATCACAGACCCCAGGTCCCAAATCTGCCAGGACACCACCTTGCACGTGAGACAGTAGCCTGAGGGGACAGATAAGGTTAAGCAGGCTTCTACAGTTGCATGAAAGCATGGGAACAAGCCTGTGTTTCAGAAGTAGCAAAATTTAAAACTTCACAGTTCTCACTTTTGATCAGGAACTAAAATCAAATGGAATTTTGATTCTATAATGGAAAAAACTGTTTAACATAAAGAACAATTTGCAAGGTGGCTGAAAAACACCTTCAAAAAAAAAAAAAAAGTCAAATATTGGGTCATTTGGCAACTATCCAGTTTTCCATAAGCTCAAACTCTTACAAAATATGGAAACCACATAAATGAGGTAAACGTGCTTATTTCTGCTTAAGTTTTGGGTCAGACACTACCTATGCACTGCAGTGATAAGCTTTATCTGAACTTCTTCGTCCTAGCAGCTTTCACTGTTGATACCCACCTCTTTCTCACTAGATGTGCCCATTTCCCAACAGCAACTATTTTTCAGACCTCAGATTTTGCAGGTTACTAGACGTGAAAACTTCCTCTTTCACCCACATTACCTTAACAAAGATGAAGCTAAAAGGGATAACAAACCTAAAACATACCAAAGCAGGAGATCAGCTTATGCAATAAGACATGCCAAGTAGAAATGTGCTACAATCTCCACTGTAGCTATACTTTCTTAAGTGACCTTACATATTTAATTAATTTAGTTTGAGAGTATCTTTTCCACAAGGACAATTTCCTAGTGGTGTACTGTTTTAAAAAAAACAATGTTATGGGGAACAGAAGTAGATATTGGATAAAAGAATAAAAGACAGCTTGCACTGTGGCCTACTCAGCAAACTGTATATTGCACAACGGACTTACCCTTCCCCTTATTCAAATCTAGAAGACAGCAGAATACTGTGTCTCTCCACTGGTTCTTCTTCATCTTAACAATATTTCATAAAATTTATTTAAAGAATACATACTACTCTGATAATGGGAAGAATTATTTTTACTTAAAAAGTTATTCATTTCACCGACTCAACTTTTGTTCAAATCCTATCATGCTTAGTATGGCCACGATATAGTCAAACATGAAAACTAGATCCATAATAAAATTTTTTCTCATGGAGAAAAATGAGAAACATTTCCAGTATAATCACCTATCACCCTCATGAGACTGTCTCTGGCCAAACTTTCGCTGAAATTTAAATTCATTTTCAGAACAAGTATTTATAACAATAGTAATAATACTCAAAAGGGCATGAAGTATGCAAAGGTAACTACCATGTTCCTCTCAGGGCAAGCCTGTAGGTTTTACCTTTAGAGATGCCATTTGTGGTTTCAAGTTGTCAATGCTCATCTCCACCTGGGCTCTGCTCACACTTTTAACTTACTGTTAATTCTAAGTTCTACCTACCAGCATCTCAATCTCAAATTTTCTACAATTTGAAAGTTTATTTTGCCAACTCCTTAGATATGTTATCTTTCTTATCTGGAAAATCAGTTTACACGTGTATAGTATGTAGAATGAGCACCACAAACATTTGCAGAAGGAATAGTAAAAGGACTGTTCTACAAACGTCATCTCATCTAGAAGCAGGTAAACGGAGCTCAAAGCAATACTTTAACATTACTCAGAAACTAGTAAAACAAAATACCAGTTCAATCTCCTTTCTTTTCTATCTTCTAAGTCTTATGTTTCATTATCAAAATGAACTTACATAATATCCAATGCAATATGTTTTCATCTCTAAGTTCTTCTTGGCCACACATCCAAAAGTGATTTCTTTTTCTAACTAGGAGATTTTACCTGAATCAATTCTATCACTTTAACCACATCTGAATTTATAACATGTCACATCACACTATCTACGCAGTCTTCTGCTAGATCAACAGTTGCTATGGATGAACTGAATTCCCCATCTTCCCCAAAATTCGTATGTTGAAGCCCTAAACTCCAACGTGACTGTACTTGGAGATAGTGCTTTCAGGACATAAGGTCAAGTGAGGCCATAAAGGTGGGTCCCTAATACAATAAGATTCATGGCTTTGTAAAAGATAGCAAGCGATTCTCCATCCTTGACCATAGGAGGGCACAGACAGAAAAGGCCATCTGCAAGCCAGGACGAGTCCTCACCAGCAAATGAATCAGCTAACACTTGGTCATGGACTCCATAGCTTCCAGAAGGGCAAGAAAATAAATTTCTATTACTCAAGCTACATGGTCTATGTTGTATATGCTACCTGTTCCATAGTATCTTATTACGGCAGCCTGAATTGAGTAAAACAGGTTTTTGTACAAGTTTTAAACTTTCAATACTGAAAACCACCTTAGAAAACTTTACAAAATTCTGATGCTTGATCCCACCTAGTCCAGTTAAATCAGAAACACTAGGGTAAAACTCAGGTGTTAAAATAACTAAAAAATGCAGGTAGATTAACTACTGCATGAAACAGTTAAGTTAAATGATGCAAGGAACTGCACCTAATTCTTTGTAATTGCCCTAACTTCTGGTACATGATAAAACTGTTCAACAAATAACACGCATATTTAAGAAATTTCAATATTTGACAATCAAAGATTCTCTGTGAACAAATACTTACTAGGCACCTATTATATACAAATACTCTAGGGACTGTGCATACCGTAGTAAGTCATACAGGCAAGCTTCCTTATTCTGGAGCATAAGCACTTGTGACCAACTCTCAATCAATCATGCTTAGATACTAACATTCTTTGATATCTAAAAATCTCCCAGTAACAGTTCTTTAGTAAAAACATGATGTGAAAGTAAACACCAGTTCTTTAATGACTTTCCCACTAATCTAATCTCCTTACAGTAAAATGTAATATATAAATGTAAATATAAATGTAATATAAATAAATATAAATGTAAATATAAATGTAATATATAGGAAAGCTATGGGGTAAAAGGTTAATTTGAATATCAGTGTTCTTATTTGGGCACAATTTTATTTGGTTCACTTATATCAAGTACTAGGTAAAATTTCTCAGCTTTACAACATCTATAAACAGAAATTTCTACAAATATGTTATTAACACCCTTAAAAGTAATACTAGCATGGTGGAGCAGTCCTGTAATTCTAGCACTTATGAGGCAGAGGCAGAAGGATCCCTCCCAAGTTCAAGGCCAACCTGGGCTACATGGTGAGTTAAAGGCCAGCCTGCACCACATAGTGAGATCCTGTCTCAAAAGAAACGAACAAACAAAAAACCAATGATACTAATTCAGTTCATTAAAACTGAAGTTTTGGATTTGTTTTTTCCCTGTGAACCTTCTGTGCTTCAGGAACTCCTTCAGATCGATGACATACAGAATCATTGAAGTTTCAGGATTTTAAAAAACCTTAACAGATACACGATTTACCTGACTTTTCTTACTTCTCAACCTCTCATCCTCAAACTTCACACTATGCATTTAAAATCAGTTAATGACAAGAACTGCAACATGAAGTCAGTTCTACTAACTTCTTAACTTGGGCATCCACAGCAGTGTCCGCCAGTCTTGGCTGACAGTCTCCTACTGTCCAAGCCCATCCTTTGTAGTCATCTACCCTAATACATAAACATAAGGAAGTGAGACTGCATGAAAAATACTGACTTTTTACCACCAACACTGAATCTTCTCACTGTCCATGTTTTTCATCTCTCGAATTATTTTCTTACCTAAAGATACAGCACATCTGTAGTTTTCATTTTATTTTTCAAAGAAAAAGTTCTAGCTCTAGAGTGAAAAAAAATACTATACAATTTATGTGTAATTTTTGGTGTGTTTTTTTTTTTAATTCCAAATCTGTTAGAAGTTTTTGAAAGACTTAGGAGTAATGAAAATCAGGGAAAGCCAGGAAAGCCATTTATGAAACTGAATTTAAAGGCACAAGCAAGAATTAAATAGATAAGGGGAGGAAGATGAGTGAGACAATTCTAATTTAAAAAAAGAAAAGAACAGCATGTGAAATAGCTAAAAGGAAAAAACAGGTAAGCTGGGCTATTTTGGGCACATTTTAGGCCAATGTTACTCAATCCTTCTACCCAAAATTCTGTAATATTTTACAGAATGCAACATATGTGGGTAAATACCCCTTCCTATATGACTTATCGCTGCCCAAACTTTCACTATCCAAAGTAGGATTCCAGATAGCTTCAGGGAAATTATTTTCAGGACAGAGCTGGTATCCCTCCCATGCCAGAAAACACTGGAGCACTCATACTGGCAATTTTTTCAAGACTACCCTTGGGCCTGGTACCCCCTTAGCCTTCCTTGCTACAGCCTACCTTCCAACTTTCACAGTAACCAGTGACTGACAGATGGCACAGAAGCCCAGCTCCCTTGCCTCAAGGCTGAACAAACCATAAACTTTGTGGTGCACCACAGATGACTGAACTGAAATTAGCCTTCCGGAAACCACTCCATCTCACACTTCTGTCTTCCTCCTCTCTTGATTTCCTTACTCTGTTCTGTAAGAACACTCCATTAACAAATCACTCCATTAATAAAATAGCCAACTAGTACACAAACCTAGTGACCGGATTTGTTCTCTAATAACTTCCTAAATAAAAACAACCAGAGCTTTGCAAAAAAGGAAATGCTTTTCAAATGATAGGAGCATATTACATTGATCCAGAATTCTCACTGGCCAAAAATAATTATTTACACTACTAAAAAGCTAGGACTTACTAATTGAAAATTCTATAAATAAGTGTATAGAAAACAAAGTGGCCTCTTGCTTATAGCAAAATATCAACACTCATCTAGTACACAAGGAAAGTGCACAGACAGAAAACCATCAATATGAAACCAGCATGGGAAGTTCTGAACCAAGTGATGCTAAATTAAAAAAGAATTTTTTTGTGAAGAACAGATACATACATACTTGCAAATAGCTCCCACAGATTACGTATTAATTACAAGGCGGGAGAAAAGTAGCAAAGATATGGATCAAAACCAAGCATTAGTGATCCAAAATAAACATCATCTACAAGAGACAGATACTATGTTCCTCCAGATAAGGTATCACAAGAAACACATACTATTTATGCAGTATTCAGCTGAGTGGACATAAACTCAATCTAATCCAAAAGGAAGCCAAAAATATATGATGAAGGAAAGCCTCTTATAAATGGTGTTGGGAAAACTGGCTATTCACAGGAAGACCGAATCACAGTGTCTTGCACCATGTACTACTAAAGTCAAAATGGATCAAAGATCTAAACATTAAAACAGAAACTGCAGGGAGCCACCAAGGCTGGAAAGTGATCACACGGGTAGGGGTAGGCAAGGCCTATCTGAGAACAAAGAGCTCCAGCCCCAAGACAATCCAAACAATCATTTGCTAGGCAAAAGAGATGTCATGTGACATCAAACTGCCAAATGTATACGTAAACATGCTACAGCATTTGAGCAGTTCCTTTCCTCCCATCAGGAGACAGGGCTCCACCTGACCTCAGCTTTCTGTCTCTTATCTATATTTCTGCAACTGCTTGCCATCCTTCCTCCCAGGAACTCTGACAGCTGTGCTGGATGCAGCAAAAAACACATAGTCTGCTGGAAGATAATATGGGGAAACTCTTAAAGATAGATGCTTTAGGCCAGAACTTTCAGAACAGAGCCCCAGTTGTACAAGAACTAACATCAAGAATCAACAAATGGGATCTTATCAAATTAAAAAGCCTCTGTACAGCAAAGGAAACAACCAACAAAGTGAAAGACAGCTACAGAATGGACAAAAAAAATTGCCACTTATTGCTCAAACAGTGAACTAATATCTAGAATATATGAAGAACTCAAAAAAATTAGACTAAATATAGGAACCAATCAAAAAATGGATAACTGAAATGAATAGATACTTCTAGAAGAAAGTAACGGGAAGGGGGTGATCAACCAAGATGTCAGAGTGGTAAGCAGCTGAAAAAGAACCTCTCTGAGTGTTACTGTCCAGACACTGGAATACAGAAACATGAGGAAAACAAGAGGGAGGGAAGTGAGACCTCTGTACCCAGGAAGGATCTGAGGCATGAACAGAAGAAAGTGAAGGGAGGAACTTCAAGGAAGAGGAAGAACATAGCCAGCAGTGCCTTCTCCCTGAAATAGGACACAAAGAACAAGAGGAGCAACTCAAACCTGAGGAAACATGGTGATTGTGGGGAACCCCAGAGGCCTCCACAGACAGACAGAGCAGTGGAGGACAGCACTGGACATAAAGGACTGTACTAGCTGGCAGTGAGTGCTGAAGGCTCAGTCATTCCACATGAGAGAGCAATTGGCCAGGGGCCATCTTGAAGAGGGGTCAGCTGAGCTCAGAACTCAAGAGTGGCTAAAGGTGCCGTCTAGTGGCTCCAGACGCCATCTAGAGGTTCCCGGCTGGGCTCAGGCCCAAGGAAGGTGCACTGATGGCCGCAGGCAGAATGAGTCTGGTCTCAGCCAGAAGGTGCAGACTGGATGACATTACCCACCACACTGACAAAAGCTACTGCTGGCTTACTGGTGTAGACTGGCATGGATAATGACTGTCTTCACATGCTGTCTAACAGTGACAGCAGAGACAAACGTGGAAGCAGACTTTTTTTTCCCCACTCTCTTGGTTTTTGTTGTTGTGATGGTGGTTTTGTTTTCTTCTCCTTCATGTTTTGATCTGATTTTATAGGAGTGTACCTGTTTTCTAGCCTCTTCATGGTTCTTCTGTTCTCCTCTTACCTCTCCTTTCTCTCTTTCCCTCCAGTCTTCAGCACCAGTTTCCCAAAGTTAGCATGATCCCCCTTTGTCCTCCAGCCTTACTTCTAATCTCTTCCTCTTCTACTACCTTTTTTTCCCTAACCCATTTTAAATTTTAACCTGAGGGTAAAATTGACATATTAAGGACTTACATATGCATATAATTTTCTGATCTATTTTAATAAGTACAAATTTGGTTCATACAGTTAAAGGTGGCAAATTAATGGTTATCTCAGTTTGTCATTTTCTAGACTGACTCTTGCTACTGTTATAGTCAAAAGTGACATAACTGTTCTAAACAGCTATTCTTCCTGGTATTCCAAAACTGAGACTAAGGATCATAGAAAATCCTGCAGCACAGTGCCGAAGAATCAGTTGCAGGACCAAACAGGCAGCAACTTCTCATCCCCAACAAATTGAAGAAGATCTTGCAACAGACTCAAAACCCAAAAATCTGTTACACCTGGAAGATACCTCAGAGAAGCAGGCATTTCCTAAGAGTTCTAAATACTAGCAATAAGGCAGCCCACCATCGGCACTTTATGAGCATCACCCTAGGAATTAAACTAAAAAAAGAAACAAAATGAGAAGACACACTTCAGCAAGATGCAACCCCAGACAAGATGCAACACCATCCAGTTCACCAAAGGCAAACCCAGGGCAGAAGGGGTGGGAGAATCTGAAAGCCACCCATCTGGCCTCTCTGAAGTCAACAGAGCTATTGAAGGAGGCTCTAGAAAAAATCAAGTCAGAAATAATTTCTCAGGTAACTACAGAGATGGTCACCACAATGAAAACCATGCTTAGTGATGCTATAGCAGATACAGACAAAAAACAGATGAGCTTAAGAAAATTATGGAAGCCATAAATGCTCAGCAAAGGCAAGAAAAGGATTCCATAAGGCAGATTCAAGCAGATATCGAGAAGATTAAAAATTCCACTGAAAGTAGCCACAGCAGGTTAAGCCAATGTGAGGACTGACTCTCAGATATAGAAGATAGGCTTGCAGTTAGCAATCATGAAAAGAAAGATTCCTTGAACATAGCAAGGGACCATAAGAAATCAATCTAGAAGAAAGTACAAACATTTCTAGCCATTAGAGAAATGCAAAATAAAACAATAGTGAGGTTTTATCTTTCTCCAGAAAGAATGGACATTGTCAAGAAAACAAAGCAAATGCTAGCTGGGTTGTAGGGGAAAATGAACCCTTCTACACTGTTGGGAATATAAAAAAGTACTATGACCACAATTAAAATCAGTATGAAGAGTCCTCAAAAAATTAAAAGTAGAAATTCTATTTGACTCAGCTATTCTCTTTCTAAGTATCATCTCAAAAGAGCAACAGACGTGATATTATAGTGATACATGCACACCCATGGACATACAGTTCAGTGTAGCTAAACCCTGTAAGTGGCCTGTATGTTCATCATCAGATGCTTGGATAAAGAAAATGTAGTATTTATGCACAATTCTGCCATAAAGGATAAGCTGAATCGTGTAGGAAAATGGACGCACCTTGAGATCATAATGTTAAGTGAAATAAAACAGATACAGAAGCTTAAAATCATATGTTTGTTCTTACATGATGAACCCAAAATATAAACAAAAAGCAAAATAAAAGATAAATAGAAAATGGATCTTTGGCAAAGGGGAAGGAAACCAAGACATGAGAGAGGTGGTAAAGAAAAGAGGAGGAAGGTGAAAAAAAAAAAAAATTAAGAAGTGTTATGTACGTGAACCAACTACCCAGAAGAAATGTAATCATTTTCTACTGAAAATATGTACTAATAAAAAAGTTAAAATTGCCAAAAATGAAAGTTCCACTTGTACCATTTAAATGAAACCTTGTAGTGCCCCTCTATTATTTTTCAGAGAGCAATCAAAGTGTTCGGGTTTTGTTATTGCTCTTTTGAGACAGGGTCTTGGTATATATTTCATGCTAGTTTTGAACTGTGTAGACCAAACTAGCTTTAAACTCACTTCAATCCTCCTGACTCAGCCTACCAAGTGCTGAGATTATAGGCATGTGTCACCACACCTCCAGCTGAATTCAAAGTTCTTGATATGGTTTACAGAGCACTTCATGATTCACAATTGTAAAGTCCTCCACTACCATGACACATAGTCCTCTTTTATTTCTACTCTTCTTTCTTAAGTTCTTTGCTTCAGCCATTGTTTTTCCTATTTCACCAAGCAACCCCGCACAAGGTTGTTAATATAGTGAGACAGAAACAATTTATTTTCTATTGCAAATACACTTTGGGGTTAGAAATATACAAAATGCAAATGCTAACCATTCTTTTCAGTTCTGAACAATATAATTCCAAACTAAAAAAGATACTCAAAAAATATATGTACATGAAGACACTCAAGAGATACAGGGAATAATAAAAGCAAAAATTTCCCATGCATCTCTATAATCTTTTACATAATTAATCACATAATGCTCAAAGAAAAAATATTCTTCAAATCTGTTTAGATGTATCATTTAAAAAGTAAAACTGTCCATTAAATGAGTGCCAGTATCCCTAAAGCTAATCTATTCACAACCCCATAGGATCCACTAGAAGAGCCCCAGCAAACCAATTACTCCACCAGCTGCTGTAGTGACTTTCTCCTAAAACATATATACTTTGAACACCCACTCCTGAAAAATCTTGAAATTCATCCCATTTTCCACCCCTGAGCCCTATCACTGCCCAGTCTTCCTCCCCTTACCAGATTCCTGGAAGCAAAGAGCAACTGAGAAGAATAGATGGATGGATGGATGGATGGATACAGGCAGACAGACCCATGTGTATGTGCACATGTGTGTGCACAGGCACACACACAAACACACACACACGATTAAAAGAACTTTTCTTGTGCTGCCATGAATGCAAACCAAATGAGACAAAAGAGAAACCTCCTACCTTGCTAAAGAAGGAGGAAGGCAGAAGAAAAAAAGAAAGGAATCACTACTACTTAATAGAGAAAGCAAAAAATCCAAATAATCAGGCCCAGGTTCGTATCACACAATCCATGTCAGAAAAGCTGCCTGGAACACTGGAATAGGCAAAGGCTTACCTGGGTATTACTTTAACACTTTGGATTACTGGACTATGTTACAACTTGTTGCAGAGGTAGATGTGTAGGACTTTTTCAAGTAGAAATAATTTTAAGCCAGAGAAAAAGACAACCCCAAAGTTAACTTCGATATGTTATTTTTTTATCTAGGGCAGCAATCTGTGAAACTAAGTACTAGCTTCACAAATGCTTTTTGGACTGATTTTTACATCTTACTGCTACCCTCACTAATTAATGAGTTGAAGAAAATCTTCAACACATATTAATTTTATATTTGCATTGGTCATAATTTTACCTTTTGGAAAATTATAGTAATTAAGATGTGTTATATCCATGTACCAACTCCATACAAGGAATGTAAACATTATGTACTGCAAATGTACAAATAAAAAAAATAATAAATTAATGAAAAGAAAAAAGCAGCAATCTTTAACATTTGTTTCTATAGGTGATCATGGCTTATATGAATTTAAAAACTTCTAGAATTTTATTGCTTAAGTGTGAAGAGATTTTTCAAATATGTAATACTTGTAGAAAGAACTACAAATTCACAAAAACTCAGAGTAAGACTATACTTAAGTCTAATAATAGGAGAATGAGCTATATTGTAAATTCTTGTGTCATTTCTGTAAGGTCAAAGGTTCTCTTTATGACTAAAAGATACAAGGGAGCATTTCCTCTAATAGTTATTGGACTGGGAAAGTAAAAAAATTAAGGATGAATTGGAAGAGTTCAAAACACTGTTTCTCCTCTATTCTGTCTGCACATGAGAACTGCTTATAATGCATTTTACAATACTGGAGGCTTGGGCCCTAACCTAGACAAATTAAATTGAAATACCTAAGAGTACAACTTAGACATCAGTATGTTTTAAAAGTTTAATCCTTCATCACAGCCACTTTTCCTGGATGTTTTGGGTGCTCTTCAGCTTTTTCTTTCCACAAACAGTAACAGAAATAGAGAATGAAACTATGGTTCATAAACTTATAAAGATTGTTGTTATTACTTCTACATTACCAAAAGGACAATAAGTGAAAGGACACACAAAAATAAGTAGGCTGTATGTGCGTTTCATTTTTGGGTTCAGATTTTGAAAAAGGATCACACCTACAAAGTTATTTAAAAGGTGCTGCCAAATGAAAATCAAACTTTAAACATCTCAAAAATGTAAGTAAATGGGAAAACAGATTTTACTATATAAATTTCATCTGGCATAGCTATTCATCTACTTGGTATGGGCACCATACTACTTTGGATTGAAAAATGCTATAACATATCAAGTAAATATAAACTCTCCAACAAAATCAAACCAAAGAAAATTGAAATTCTTTAGAAAGCTCCTTTCAATACATTGCATTCTGAAGGTCAGACTGACAAAGGCAAGTTTGTTACTTGTTTTGTTTTGAGACACAGTGTCTCTATACAGACCAGGCTGGCCTCAAACTTGCATGGTTCTCCTGCCTCTGCCTCCCAGAGGGCTGGGATTACAAGTATGCACTACTGCTCCTGGCAACAAAGGCAATTTAAGAAAAAAATCTTCCCAACTTGTTCACTACTTTCTTACTTGATGGAGTCCACCAGGAAGCAGACCTGAGCAGGACTTAATCAACTGGCTTTTCATATTCACTTGTGAATCTGTCCAAGGCCTAGGTTCCTTATCTGGAAATAGCAGACTCATAGTAAGTGAACCTCTGAGAGTCATTAATCCCTACTAAAATCTGTAGTGGTGGATGAAGCCAGAAAGCCTCAAAGGATAAGATCATAACCAAGGACAACTGGACCAGATCTCAACTAGATATACCTCATTCTTCAGTGGATTAAATTAATAACTCACTTAGAGAAGTCTTTGAGTGGTTCCACCCTTCTTGATTACTCCCCTCCCTTCTGATAACCAAATAAATATGGGCAACCCAGAGGTCTTGGTCTTAGCCCTGAGAGAATCTTGAGTTATGTGAGAGGGATTTGATCCTCCTGGCGCCCTGAAATCATTCCATTTGCCTCTTTTTATTTAGCCTTCGCTGTACACTCATTCAGGAGACTGCAGACCTGATCAGCCCTCAGTAACTAAGGGATGTTATTAACCCCATACTTAGTTTTCACTGTTTCCAAACCTGCTTTCGTCAAACTTTCCAATGGATTTCATGTTGTTAGATTTGACCATCACCATCCACTCAGTGAAGTTAAAAGCCTAGGAATTATCCTTAATTCTTCCCTTTCTCTCACCAACCTTATCTAAGGCAACAGCAGGTCCTGCTAATTTCTCCTGCAAAACATACACTGGCACGTTTTATTCCTTTCCACCTTTGCTAACATCATCTTAGGCTAAAATACATACATGTAGCTTTGACCACCACTCCCACCTGTTTCCTAGCTTCCATTCCGAAACCCTCTTTAATCTACACTGCTACTGAAACCAGGATAGTACAGGTAAACCAACTCTATTACATCACCACTTTAAGATCCCTTAAAAGTTTATGATAACATCCGGAGAAAAAAAAAATGCCTGCAACATCAAGGTACCCTGCTCCTACCTACTTCCCCAAATCTTTCTTAAGGATCTCCTCCCCACTCTGGCTTCAAGTACAGTCAAATATTTTAAGCATCTGCACATGTTGGCAGTACATAATATTTACAATCCTTATGTATAGCTGGTATGTGTACCAAAAAAAAAAAAAAAGAAGGATCAAGAGCTTCGTGGAAGATGGAAGGAAAGGGAATGGAAAAAGGGATTAAAATGTGTTACATAAATGTACCAACTTCCCACAAGCAATGTAAATATGTATTACACATATACTAATAAATTAGAATAAAACATATTTTAACCATTTGCTACTTCTATAATTTTTCCTAGCTCTTCACATGGCCACTTTGTCTCATCCATCAGATTTCAATCAGTGATACTTCCTGGTAGAACTCTTCATTATCTAAAGAAATCCTCCCTTCACAACCTACCACATCACAGTGCTTACTCTCTTATACAGCTTATCACAGTCTATGAGTGTATGTGTATCTGTGGGTGTGGGAGAGGGGTGTTTCTTCCTACTGGGAGAAGGGATCTTGTTTGTTCTATATGCCAAGGGTCCACAAACCTTGGGCCATGACTACTACCAGTCCATGGCCTGTTAGGAACGAGGTGGCACAACAGGAAATAAGCTGCAGGACAGGTACCTAAGCTCATCTGTATTTATAGCTGCTCCCCATCACTTGCATTAACACCTGGGCTTTGCATCCTGTCAAGATTCAGAGGCAGCATTAGATTTTCATATGAGCACAAACCCTACTATTAAATGCACATACAAGGGATTTAAGTAGCTTACTTCTTATGAGAATTTAATGCCTGATAATCTGGGTTGGAGCTAAAATGGTGCTGCTAGTGCTGGGGAGTAACTGCAAAAACAGATTAACATTAGCAGAGATGGCTGACTATAAAAGTCATAATAAATCAACTGCCTGCAGACTTGTACCAAAACCCTACCAGTGAATGGCATGTGTCAATTAAACTACAAATGGTGGCAGGTTTTATAGTGACAAGTAAGCTGATATACTTCACTTATACAGCAGCAACTGGTCACAGGCTTTAAGGCAGAATTCAACATTCACTGTGGTTCATGCTTGGACCACTCATTTTATTTATAACTTCCACTGGTGCCACTTTCCCACTGGACACTTGGCTTCGTCACATTATAGGTAAGTTCACAACTTAACTTTAGCCAAAATGAGTAAAAACAAAACTCCAAAAACAGGTCCCTTTTTTGCTCCCAAAGAGATTGGGGACAGCTGCTATCATTTCCTAGGGCCTAAAACAATAGGGCATATGCTAGGCCCTCAACAAGTTATTTTGCTTAAGTAACAAGCACTAAAATGGTGGCATGGCCTACACCACTAAGCTGAAAATGAAATCACCTGGACTCTAGCCAGATGTGGCCCTGAGCATACCACAGGGAGAGCAGAGTTAAAGAGTAACTAGATGTGGCACCTCTGAGTATGAATGGTTTTTCTCTTCTAAATTTTCCTGCCTACCTAAATTCAGCATAGACATATGGAAGTCTTTAGTCTCTTGAGTCTGTCTTCTCATCCATATGAGATTAACAATCACTTCCAATTCAGAAATACAAGAATTATACAGAATTCAACCTGAACTTTCCCTAGCCACCCCCCATTTACAACCCTTCTCCTCCATGAATCAAATAACCTGAAACCAAATATGACATACTACATCTTTTTAGCAAGACCTTTGCTCATGCCTTTTCCCCAGTTCAAACCACTGGAAATTATACCCTTCCAAGCCAGATTAGTTGTTGCCTGCATCAATAACCTGGCCCAAAACTGACATTATATATTCCAGAAGTCCTTCATGCTTCAAATTAGAGTACTCACTGATCTTAGTACTGTCTGCTTAGATTAAGTAATTTAACCTCTCTGATGCTCAATTTTGCAATCTGTAAAACCTAGAAAAAAGAATCTGTCATAACACACAGTTTGGATGATTCCAAATAGTTTGATAATAAACCAGTCAGTAAATGTATTATTTATGTGTTACATATATCTTTGAACCTCCTAGAGGGGGCCCAAAAAGCAGTTCTTCATTCTGAAAGCTTAAAACCGTCCCAGTCTTTAAGCTTTTCATTCCGTAAAATGAAATGAATGGACTAACCCCATTCCTTCTTCCATATTTATGTTCCCTCCAAAACTGAAGTTCTATTCCTATATCTTTACAGTCAAAAAAAAAAAAAAAAATGAGTTTGTGCAAGAATTCATCAGGAATTCATCTCTACTGCAAACTTGATTTGTACTGCAAATCTCTAACGCAAGTGTGCAGAAGCACTTACAATAACTTTCACGACACAGGAGATCCTTTCCAAAACAACTGACTCTTGCCACAGTGATGCATCCTTGGAATTGTGGGCTATAAGGATGAAAGTAAGGTCTATGGACTACCGGAAAAATAAAAAGGTAACACTGTGCTCCAGCAGGACAGTGGGAATTCTTCTGAAGCAAGGGTCTCTGTAACGTGGTTTAAAGGCGTCTGTGACCCGAAGGGCAGAAAGGACAGCAATGAAGACACTAGTCGCTCAATGGAGGAAGATAAGCCACAAAGGGAGGACAGTCTAGACCACAAACCCAACGCCCTTCTCTGGCACTAACCCCAGCGAGCAGACGATGACCAATACTAAGGAACAAGCCAAGGTCGGCAGGAAACCCTAAAGTAGCCAGGCCCGGGTGAGGTGTTGCCGGCGGAAGCCCTGCGGCTTCAGAGCTCTGCACCTTTCCCAGCGACAAGCAGTCTCGTGGAGCAAGATCCAGGCCCAGGACCTCGCAAACCGAGCTGCAGGCTCCCGTACCTGCGGGGTCGAGCGCCATCACAGCGGGTAGAGAAGGCAGCCGCAGGCGGCTCCCGGAGAGGGGGCGGAGAGGGGAGGAGCCTAGCCAGGGCAGGCACCCGCCTCTTCCCTCTTCCCGCGGGAGGAGGACGAACGCGGTACTCGGTGAAACAAGGCAAATCCCTTCCCTCCTTTCTTCCCCAGTTCCTACTTCCGTTTCCCGTTGCGCCTGCGCTCTGCTGGCCCCGCCCCGTACCCTGTAACTGAAATGGGGCGACTTCACCAGGGACTGATCCAGGGAAGGGGCGTGGCTGCGCACGCGCTCAGGGGCGGGGCGGGCGCTAGAGCGCCCAAAGTGGGCTGCAGTGCGGCGGGGGCGGGCTAGGGCTGGGACCCTTGGGCTGCCGCGCACAAGGTGGAGACTCTCTCCCATACCCGCCTCCGGAGAACCAAATGAAACATCCAGTTGCTTTATTTTGACTTCATCATTCAAGTATAAATGAGTATTTTATGACTGCTAGGTTCCAGCCGCTTTTCTGAATACCAGGAAAAAATTAGGAAATAAAATTAACACCATTATTCTCGCGAGTAACAACGCTGTTAAATCCACGGGTGCAACAGGTGCAGAGCTCATTCTGCCATAAAGGTGGTGCAGTGTCTGCAGTATCATTATTACACCTTTAAGTGTGTCTCTCCTGGACGTTAAAAATAAAATGTGAGTGGGTAGGGGGACACAGTGTTTTGTGATATACCCCACGGCATACAGTCCAATTTGGGCGATGTTATAAATCCTGGTTCTGTCCTTTAAATCTGAGTGTCGGGAGAAAAAGAAAGGAATAGCTGTTCTCGAGGCCGCACCTTCCCTCTTCCCCACAGTACAAACTTTTTGGGTTTTCGAACCACCAGCTTTCAGAAGTGATTCCCCCTCGGACGCACATTTAACTATCTTGAGGTTCCAAGGGGGGAGGTACAGCCAGGGACAGGTGGGACAGATGTTAGAAAAACAAGGAGCAGCTGCTTCTTCCCTGCAAGAGATTTAGGGCTTTCAAAATGATCCCCTCCCCACCTACCTGCAGTCTCTCCTCTCCTGCTGCTGCTTCCGCCTGGTCAGTTGGCAGGAAAGACAACACAGTTGAGCAGAGCTGCGAAAGTGGGTCTCTGCTCAGCAGGTCTTCCGTTTAAAGGCCTATTTGAGCATAAAGGCCCTTATTACAGCTGTAGGCTGAGGTGCCAAGGTGAAGAATTAATGTTTCACTCACCCAGGCAGGAAATCAGGCCCTTTTCCTTGTATGTTTAATAAATACTTAGACACACAAAAAATTCACTCCGGTGACCCTTTTGTTTTTCAGGAGGTAACAGATTTAATTTAGAAATCAAAAGCACATCTTTTAGATGAGACAGGGTATTAAAATACACGCCATACGCCCACGCTTGAGTAATTTATGTAAAAGGGCATCTTGGGAAAGAGTTAGTTTGGAGAGCTTCAATCACAGAGAGAGACATGGGTGCCTTCACTCAAATCCTTTAGCTCTATTAGCTATGTGAATTGAGTAAGTCCCAGTATTTTCATGGACTTTAGTTTCTAATTCACAAGATCATACTTAATAATAAATATTATATAAACACATTCAAAAGACATGAAAGACCATGTCCATAGTTTTTCTCTGACTATCATTTGAAACATTATTATTTAATATTTTTATTTAAATCAATTCAGTTTTCAAAACACCTACATTTGTACTGTCTGGTCTTATCCTAAGCAATATCTGTAAAATCATCGGCTTGATGTGCCTCATAAAACTGACTGCTACCCATACCATACAGTGGTCACCACTAGTGGTCAGCTTTGACACTCAGCTGAACTCAACCATCCTGGTGCTAGGTGTAGGAGGGCTCACCTGAGGACTGTTGCCAACAATATAAGAAAGAGAATTGGAGAGGAAGAATTGGGGCTGTTGGTTCTCCTGGGGACTGTTGGTTCTCCTGGAGGAGCTTGTCATTCTGACTTTCCTGATGTGAACTTGGCTGTTCTCATCAGCAGAGGAGCTCAGGACTTTGTTGTTTCTGAGAATGGCTACGGTTCACTTTGGGGGAGCTCTGTTCCTTACTCTGAGCATTGCTTCCTAGCTCCAGAAGGGAAGATGGTGCATTGTTCAGTCTTCCAGAAACTGAACAACTCCCTTGTTGTGCTGGCTTTCCTGATATGAACTTGGCTGTTCTCATTGTTAGCAGAGCATGGGACCTCGTCACTGAGGATGGCTGTGGTATTTTTCAAGGGAGCTCTGGTCCTTACTTTGAGTGTGGCTTCCTGACTCCAATGCAGATCCTGCAGCCTGCTAGCACTGATCCGTCATCCCACTGGCACAGACTTTCTAGCTTTCACCACTGACCTTTGCAGATCCATGCAATAGGCCTGCATGAAACATTGTCGTGGGTTCTCGACCTTCACTTGGACTCATAGGGCCATTATAATGGCTCTACATCTTCAGCTGAACTCATACAGGACATTACCATGAGATCTAGGCCCTCAACTGGATTCTTTGGGTCTTTAGTGTGTGGACAGATTTCAT
Organism: Dinomys branickii; assembly: GCA_004027595.1. Taxonomy (NCBI): domain Eukaryota; kingdom Metazoa; phylum Chordata; class Mammalia; order Rodentia; family Dinomyidae; genus Dinomys; species Dinomys branickii. The sequence continues at coordinate 27,776 of PVLD010003607.1, forward strand.
GCACTCCTTTGTACTCCTGCCCTCCTTTGTACTTGATTTTTTGCATGACTACTATAAAGTAATCTTATAAATTATTTGTCTTGTATTAAATTCTTTTCCTTGTAAACCCTGACTACAATACACACCCTGAAAAGCTGTAGCAAAAATAGCACCTCCATACCTATTATATAAAGGCCTCTCCATTCTCATGATAAGCTAGTGACTTTGGGGAAAACTTTGCAACTTTGCAACTACAGCACAAGCTTCTGGGATTTGAGCTGTTCTTGAAGAATGGCTAAGGAGTGGAACCATATGAACAAAAAGCACAAGAGTGGGGAGCACAGGACCAGGGGCAGGCCTGTGAAAGACTGCTTGAAAGCATTCCAGTTCATCTGAGGCTTTGGTAGGGCACTTAGAAATGCGATTTTGCAAGAAGAGTCCCCATTCTTGTGGCCTTGGACATTACACTCAGGAGCGCTTGAAGTCATTTACTATAAAAAGTCTACACTTATCGAAGGTCAGCAAACAGAAAAATAGCACTGTGGTCAACATTTCAAAAGGGTGTTTTAAAAAATTTTTGTACTGGATGGACTTATGCAGCAAGGAAAAAGCTAAGAGGGAAGCAGGAAAGCAGAAATGTATTTGTAGTAGTTCAGACAAGATTGGAAAAGAGCCTGTACTAAGTAGGATATATAAAATTGGAAAAGGAAAAAATGAATATGAGAATAATTGCAAAACATATATATATATGTGTGTGTGTGTGTGTGTGTGTGTATATATATATATATATAATAATTGAGCTTAGGGTACAAAGATACTGACTTAAGACAATTATAGATAATTTCTGAATTGACAAATAAGCAAGACATAATACTATGCCTATTAATGTCTAACTTAATTTGTCCTTGATTTTCAATACTAGAGATAATACTTAGACAAAGACCAGGTTGGAAAGAGTTGTGGTAATCCATGGGAAGAATGATACTGACTGAATGAAGAGCCTTTGAAGGAGAAAAGAAATAAAATATTTATTATGTAGACTATACATTAAAAATAAACACAGGGGCTGGGGGTATAGCTCAGTGGCATAAGCACTTGCCTGGCAAGCACAAGGTCCTGAGTTCGATCCCTGGTACCAGAAAAAAAAAAATAGTAATAAAAATAAACACATATACTCATTGATATGTTTGTCTGTGTCCTCCTTAATCTAATATCCAAGGGATGCGCAAATGACATAAGAATGTGGTTTATTGAGTCGATTCTGACTATATTTAGCATTTCTTATTGTTATATACTTATATCCATTATTTATTTAAATGGTTAGTCAACTACTGCTTCCAACTGTGCCTAGCAAGAGAATGAAATGCTCCCAACTTGTAGCTCTGCTTAGCCCTATGTTTGAATCAATAACAATTAACTTTGAGAAAAACACAGTAAATCCCATCCTTATCAGCAGACAGAGTTTGAAACTTGTCTTTCATTAGAACAATAGGCAAGTGTTCCTGGTGGCCAGGCCTAGTTTATAAACCTCATGATATAACAGAGTCCCCACAGCCTGGGCTTTCTCTGAAATGGATTTAGAACAAGATTAACCCTTGTTTTAATGACACTTACATTGTTTTCTAGGTCTATCTTTAAAAGTATTCTACAGTCTAGGTAGCTTAAACAATAGAAATTTATTTTACCATAATTGAAGCCTAAGATGAAGGCATTGGTGGAGTTGGTTTCTTCTAACACCTTTCTTCATAGCTTATAAAAAGCCACATTCTCTTTCTGTCTTCATATGATCTTCTTTCTATTTCTATGTGTTTTAATCTTGTCTTATAAGTACTTTCTCCCTAGCTCCTGACTCGTAGCATGAGAAAGGAAGATCAAATCTACAAGGACACAGTGAAAGCAGGGAACTCCAAAGACTTGCAGGTAGAAACACACCTGTAGAACAGAGCAGTGGATGCTGTGCACTACAGTAGCTGGTGAGTAACTCCAGCCCAAGAAATTGCCATGTCCTCTGGAAAGCATGCTTGATTAGACCCCACTTTAAGAAGGGGCCAACTGAGCCTGGGACTCAGAGTAGCCACTGGTCAGCTTCAGCTCAGGACTCCCAGTGTTAAAATATCACATTGAGTGTCGGAGGGACAATCATGGGAGATGTCCATGGTCAGCGATCTGTGGGAAGACCAGCAAAAGACAACCAGAGTGTTATAAGCTGAATGACTCAGGCCCCAACCTCATGACCAAACATCTGGTTCAGACTGAACTTCTGTGGATTTGAAAGTCCCAGAACAACACTATGTCTTAGTCCAACTGCTACAGTGCTAGGATTACCCAGCACAGATCTGGGCTATGACCACCTCCTTCATCTACCAGCAAAAGTAGTCACACCTTGAATCAGACACTGCTATAAAACTATAGACACCAGAAGATAAGCATAGGCTTGAAATTACAGAGAAAAGAAACTTCTTTTTATGTATTTTTTGGATTTTGTTCATTTTAGTTTCTCTCTCTCTCTCTCTCTCTCTCTCTCTCTCTCTCTTTCTTTCTGTTTCTGTTTCTCTTTCTCTCTCTCTCTCTGTTTGCTTTTGTTTCTTTGTGAAAGTTACCATTGTTATTTAGTAGTTTTCTTTTGTTTTGTCCTTGATTTTGTCTCTCATTCTCTTCTGCCTTCATTGCCTGTTCCCTGGAGCTTGGATAATCTTCCTCTGTCCTTCAGCTAGGCTTTGAAACTTTATTTCTATTTTTCCCTCTTTGTCCTTTTAACTTTCTCCTCTTAGTAAAGTTCCTCCATTTAGAGAATATTTACTGTATATAATTTTCTTATTTGTCTTAGATTTTGTTATATAACTGTAAATCATATATGTATGGTTAAAAGTGGCAAATTATTACTTATCACAGTTTGTCATTTTCCAGTCTGTGTTGCAGGGCCTTGTTATTATTAGCTGTACTGCTTTAGCCAAGGTAACATAGTTGCTGTAATCAATTGTTTTTCCCTATATGCAAATACCTAGATTGTGTGGGGGACCGAAACAGTACTACAGGCCAATACCAAAGAATGTGTCACTATATCAAACAACCTCTTACCTCTAATAAACTGAAGAGGCAGGATCCTGGGACAAACTCCAATTCCAAAAGTCAGATACTCTTAGAAGACGTCCCTGAAAAATAATCATTTCCTAAAGAGGTCTCAATAATAGTAGTAAAGCTATCTACCATAAAGAACTTGCAAGCATTACTGGGGAAAACAAATGAATGAAAAAAAATAGAAAATGAGAAAATATGATACCAAGATGCAACCCCAGATCTCTAGTTCTCTCTAGTTCACTCAAAGCAAATCCAGGAGGCATTGAAGTAGAAAAAATCAAAAGCCACTCAACTGAACCTCCTGAAATGTTAGCAGCAGAAGTAACAAAGCAGAAATGTGTCTCTAGAAAAAAAAACATAAATACTAATTATACAAATAATGGAAGAGATGATGACCATAATGAAGGATATGGCTAGTGAATACAGAGTTGATACAGAAAAAAGAAAATACAGGAGCTTAATAAAGTTATGGAAACTATAAATGCACAACATAAGAATGAACTGGATTCCATAACAGATTCAAACAGATATCCAGGAGATTAAAAATTCCGCTGGAGGTATAGATAGCAGAATTAACCAATGTGAAGATCAAATATCAGCTCCGGAAGGCAGCATTTTAGCTAGTGATGATCAAGTGAAAGATTTCTTTAAAATAACAAGGAAAAATGAAAACTCAACCCAACACTGCTAGATGAAGCAAAGGATAATATAAGATTAATTGGAATCAATGAAAAAAATTAGAAGCTAGCACGAAGGACTTAAAAAACCTATTCACAAAAGTAATAGAAGAAAACTTTCCAAGCACGGAACAAGAACTTGACACATATTAAGTGAGGCATATAAAACTTCAATTAGCTATAATCAGAAAAAAAAATTTATAAGGCATATACTATCAAGATTTCAGTAACTCAACCCCAGAGAAAAGAAACCACCTATAAGGGAAAAAACATCAGACTCACGGCAGACTTCTCAACACAAAACCTTAAGGCAAGGAGAGCTTGGAGTAAAGCATTTCAAACCCTAAAAGAAACAACTCCCAACACAGATTGATATACCATGCAAAACACCTTTCAAAATTGATGGAAATACTTCCATGATAAAGAACACCAGAAGAAATACATTACCAACAAACCAGCACTCTAAAAAGTTCTGGAAAATATCCTAGAAAAAGACATGAACACAACAGTTCTAAGAATTGTAACACAATGACTCTATCAGGCAAAGCAAGAAATTAAATAGAAAAGAAATAAATAAGGGGAATAAACAACATGAAAGTAGTACGTTAACAAGGACAAGTCAGTACCTATAAGTCATAACCATCAATGTGAATGGTCTTGGTTCACCAATGAAAAGAAGCAGAATGATGGCCCTGAATCAAGACCAGCAGTTTTCTGAAGCTGTTGGTTTCAAGCAGGTGCCTAAAGTGGTATCTTTCTATGGTCTGTTGACCATTTCAGAACTTTAGAAATGTAATGGTCAATTCATTAGAAAGAAACAAATAACTAAATAAATTTTACAAGAGGACTTCAAGATGGCGACCTGGTAGGCAGCAGAGAGAGAACCTCCCAGAGTAATGCCACTCAGACAAAGGAATATAGGAATATAGCAACATGTGAAGGACAGAAAGGAAACAGGTGGGTATCCTGAATTCAGGAAGGATCTGAAATGGGAACTGAAGCCCTCGGAAAGACTAAGAAAAACCTCTTCTGGAGGAAAGGATCAGAGATCTGCCATGGCGCAGTCAAAGGGAGAGGAGGCTGAGAAGGAGGAAGTCACCCCTCCAAACACACCCTTGGTGCACGCCCTTGTTCCGGCATTCACAGCTTCAGCTTTGGGGACCCACACTCACACAAGCCTCCTGACTTGGCCAGGGGAGAGCGGAGTTCTGAGAGCTGGTCCAGGGCTGGAGAGGGGAGGGTGCAGCCAGGAGAAGAGGCAATGGCAGTCAGGAGCAGTTGTCGAACCCAGTGTGAGGATGAGAAGTTACGACAGCCACTGGGGCAGAGTGCCCACCCTGTGACAACCTTCCTAATCAGTGCTTGGAGAGAATCAATGCAACTAGTACACAGCCCACCACACCCAGCTCTGCACCTGCCTCAAGGCGGTGGCCCCCTGCCTCTCCACTGGGTGAGCCGCTACGGGTGGAGAGCAGTGGGGAACCTCGGTGGCGAGCTGTGGCGGCTCCCAGGGATCTGGTCGAGGAGCGGACAGGGGCTCCAGCACCACAACTGGAGGGAGATGGAGATGGAGGTGGATTGCATGGCTCCGCACCCTTCTCACTCCAACATCAAGCAGGAAGCATGAGCTGGCTTGCCGGGACTCAGCTCACACCCTGAACTCTCACTGGGAGCACCTTGAGACTCGGGGGCTTGAGCAAGCACTACCTGTTCCTGGCAACAATGGGACGAATCCACGGACTTCAGGACTCACCCCAGACTATTAATGTGAGCACCAAGAGGGTCTCCTTACAGCTTGCACATATGAACCTTGCATGAACCCATAGCAACAAATTAGATGAGAAGCAGCAGTCCGGGAGTTTGAAAAACAACAACATACTCTGTACAGCAGACCCGAGAAAATCCTCCAACTCTATTCTAGACCTAATCTTTAGACTCAGTTCATACCCTGAACTAACACAGTGAGAACGGGCCAGGGGGATTTCAAGCCCTTATACGAAGCATCAGAAGTTCATTCAATGTCCAGCTGCAAGGGGTGGGGAACAGTGATACTGGAGATCAGGAGGAGGGAGGAGGAGAAGAAAGGGCCTCCGGCATCAAGGCAATGGGACAGAGACAAACAGGTCACCGAGGGCACTCTCATGGGGGCACATGCCCCGCAGCTGCTGCACTGTGGGCACCGCTGAGGATGCCTCATGGACTGGACCCTCCCCCACCCATAGCATGGCGACAGGGCGGAGCCGGGTGGTCTGCTGTGAGCATACGTGCTTTTTCACCTCGGACCATGGCAGTTTGTATACACCCATGTATGTTATAGTATAGTCTGAGGCAGCTATATCTCTTCCCAAGGCGAGAGTCCAGGGGTATAGATAATCCCAGGAATACAGTTATTATCACAGGAATGATGACTGATTGAGTGGTAGGGCAACGGAGATGAGGGAGGAGAAAAATTGAATGATCAAATGGGCCATCATCTGTGTAACTGAGTAACAAATAAGAAGGTTACATTATGTAGGACAGCATCCAGAGCTAATTCTCTTCTATGTTGTCTATAATTTTGTATTTCCTCAGTCATTTTTGTATTAACAGAAGTGAAGATAACTTTATATTATACAGCATCCAGTGCTAATTCCCTAGTATCTTCTCTATAATTTGGTATTTCTTTTAATGTTTATGTGTTAACTAATGTGAAGATAATATTATATAATACAACATTCAACGCTAATTCCCTACTATATTCTGCATAATTTTGTATTTTCTGTATTGTTTATGGCTTATTCTGGTTCATATGTCTCCATTCTTTTGTCTTTAAAGTAAAATTAAAAAAAAAAAAGAAAAGAAGCAGATAGCAGAACAGATTAAGAAACAATAACGAACAATATGCTGTGTGTAAGAAACACATTTAACAAAAAAAGAAACTCAGAGTGAAAGTCAAACAATGGAAAACCATAATTCATGCAACAGGAAGCTGGAGAAATGCATGGATAACCAAGCTGTTTGCAGACAAAATGGATATACATGCTTGTTAAGGGAACAGTGTAAGAAAAGATAACAATCATAAATATATATGAACCAAATACTAGTACACAAAACTAAATAAAACAAAAATGAATGGATATGAAAAAGCAGATAAATACAATTGTAAGGGAGGACCTCAATACTCAACTGTTACAAATACATAGATCAACCTGACCAAAAAACCAAAAAATAAAAATCAGAATTGAATGAAATATTTGAACAAATGAGCATAGTAGCTATCTACAGAGTGTTCCATCCTGCAATAATAGTATACAGACTCTTCTCAGCAGCACACAGGACTTTCTCTAAAATAGAACACACACTGAGTCATGGAACACATTTAAGTAAATACAAAAGAACTGAAATTATTCCATACATATTATCAAATCATAGTGCAATGAAATTAAATGGGAAATGAATCAACAAAAATTACATAAACATACAGAAATTAAATAATATCCTCCTGAACAACCAATGGGTCACAGATAAAATTAAAGAAGATATTAGACAGTTTCTACAATTGAGTGATAATGCCACTACAACACATTGAAACTTACAGGGTGAAATGAAAGCAGTCCGATGAGGGATATTTACAGCAGTGAATTACCACCTCAGAAAAATAGAGCAAGCTCAAATAAATAACTTAATTTTGAACTGCAAGGTTTTAGAAAAAGAGCAAGTTAAACCCAAAACTTGAGGAAGGAAGAAAGTGATAAAGATCAGAGCAGAAGTTGAAGCAATTGAGATGAAGAAAACAATTCACATGATCATTTAATCATAGAGTTTGTTCTTTGAAAGATTAAACAAAATAGACAAACTCTTAGACAACCTTCCTGAAAAGAAAGGAAATGATGAAAATCTACACCACTAGGAATGAAAAAGATGAAATCACAACAGATCCTTCAGAAATTCAAAAGATCACTAGTACCTCTGAAAGCCTATATCTGAGTAATATAGACAGTTCATAAGAAATGGAAAGACTCCTAGACCCATATGAATTAGCAAAGCTGAAACAAGAAGATTTAAAAGTTCCAAATATTCCAATATTAATTAATGAAATTAAAAAAATAATGCAAAACTATCAACAAAGGAAGGCCCAGGTCTTGAATTCATTGCTGAACTTTAGAGATGATATAATGCCAGTACTCCTCTCTAATGAAATTTAAAAAGAAGAAATACACCCAAAGTCATTCCTGGAAGAAAGCATTACCTGGATACTAAAACCAAAGAAAGATATAACTAAAAAAAGAGAACTATAGGCCAATCTGTTTAAGGAACATAGATGCAAAAATCCTCAATAAGACACTGGCAAAAAAGATGCATCAAATCATTAAAAATATTATACATTATGACCAAGTAGGATTCACCCTAGGGATGCAGGGATTATTTAACATACACGAATCAATAAATGTAACAGAATTAAGGACAAAAATCATATGATCATCTCAATAAAAATAGAATAAACATTTGACAAATTTCAAAAACCATTCATGATAAAAGAAAAAACTACAAGAAATTCAAATAAATGTCTTTATCTCAATCTGATAAAAGCAATCTCCGACAAACTAACATCTCACTAAGTGGTTAAAAATGGAAAGTTTTCACTCTAAAAGCGGGAGCAAGACAAGACCAACCACTACCATCACTCTTGTTCAATATAGTTCTGGAAAATTTAGCTAGAGTTATTAGACAAGAGAAAGAAATAAAAGAAATATGGGTAGGAAAGAAAGAAGTTAAATTATCACTATTTACAGGTGACCTGATACTCTACAGAGAACACGAGATCTCCAACAGAAGACTCTTGAGTTAAAAATCAAATTTAACATCATAGCAGCATACAAAGTCAACACTCAAAAATCAGTAGAATTCCTGTGCATGAATACAAACTCACTGAGACACAAATCAGGGAAATAATGCCTTCCACAATAGCATCAGGAAAAATGGAATACTTAGGAGTCAATCTAATGAAGGAAGTGAAAGAACTTTACATTAAAAACTATAGTACTATGAAAAAAGATATCAAAAAAAAGTACCAGAAGATAAAAAGGTATCCCCTATCCTTGGATAAGCAGAACAACTCGATGGAAAATGATCATATTTTAAAAAGTGTTATACAGATTTAATGTACTCTCAATCAAAATATCAATAGCATGTTTCACAGAACTAGAGAAAACAATTGAAAGTTCATATGGCCATAAGACAGCAAAAGCAATTTTGGACAACAAGGGCAAGGCAGAGGGCATTACAATCCCTGGCTTGAAATCATACTACAAAGCTACAGTGATTTAAAAAAAAAAAAAACAGTATGGTACTGGTAAAATCAAACAAACAAATCTGAGGAACAAACCTGGAAACATACCTAGAACAGAATAAAAGATGCATAAGCAACTCCAAGCACACTTAACTACTTTATATTTGACAAAGGAGATTATCAAATATATGTATGGAGTATGGAGATTCCTCAAAAAACTAAAGACAGAGTTTCCATTTAGCTCAGCTATTCCCTTTCTATGCCTCTTCCCAATAGAGTTAAAAAATCGCACCACAGTGATCTGTATGCCTGCTCATGATTATAGCAGAACAATTTGCAATAGCCAAATCTTGGAGATAGTCCCAATGCCTATCAACCAATGAATGAACAAAGAAAATGTGATATTTATATACAATTGAGTATGATTCTGACAAAAAGAAGGATAAACTTGTATCATTTGTATGTAATTGGATGCACCCTAGGATCATAATTTTTAAAGTCTAAATATTATATTATTTCTCTTTTGTGAGAAAACCTAATGGTAAACAAGGAGCAAAGTGGAGGATACCCATTAGGAAGTAGGAAAAATATGTTCCAATGGGAATAGGAGCAGGGGTGGGGAAGGGGGAAAGGAGAGATGAGAAAAAGCTAAATAAAGAATGTAAAGGAAAGTGGAAAGAAAGTTTCTGTAAGGGGAGGAGGAGTTAGGAGATGAGAGAATAGGAAAAAAAGAATAATTAAGATACACTATGTACAGGTACAAATTTCCTATGATGAATGTGAGCACTACATATGGCAGCAAATATGTGCTAATAAAATTGTTTAAAAGAATACATACAAATGGCTACAACATGTATGAAAAAATGGTCTATGTCATTAATAATCAAGGAAATACAAATTATAGCTACAATAAACTATCACCTCATACCTATTAGGATGGCTATTATCCAAATGAGTATTGGTGAGGATGTGGGTAGAGGAATGCCTTGTATATTGATGAAGGAAATGCAAATTAATACAAGCATTATATAAAACAGTACAGATGTTCTTCCAAAGACTGAAAATAGAAAACTATATGATTCAGAACTCCTACCACTTGCAATATATGTAAAGGTTATGAAATCAATATATCAAAGAGATTACTGCAGGCCAATATTCATTGCAGAATTATTCACAGTAGCCAAGTTACAGAGGCAATGCAAATGACATGAATAAGTAAACAGGTCAATAAAACATTTTATGTGTACACAGTAGAACACAACTCAACACAAAGAAGAAGGAAATCCTATCACTTGCAGCACTATGCATGAATCTGGAAGATATTATGCTTCGCGAAATAAGTCAGCTACAGAAAAACAAGTACTGCAAAATATCACTTGTATGTGCAGTGTAAAAAAGTCAAACTTATAGAAATAAATAGTAAAATGGTGGTTTTATAAGAGGTCATAACCTGGGGGGGAGGGAATGTTAATCAAAGCACATAAAATTTCAGTTAGATTGCAGAAATCAGTTCAGAAGATCTACTATACATCATGGTGACTTCAGTTAATAACAATAATGTATATTTGAAATTTGCTCAAGCGTTCTCATCAACAGGTGACATAATGCATACATTAATTAAGACATTACACAAAATATATATGTACCACAATTTTATGTTGACTGCCACAAATATTTTACTTGTTAATTTAAGTAAGTAAATCCTCAGTGGCTCCCATATAAATAATAATTATGTTCCTTTAACAAGGTACATAATACTTATAAACTTGTCCCAGGTTACCACATCATATTTTCATAACTAACCTCCTTGTGCTCAGCAATTTCTTCTACATTGACTTACATGTGGTAGTTTGTTAAATTACCTATAAAGACTTTCCTGGAAAAATGGATAAGAATCTCTAACAGGAAACTTGAAACTGACTTCAGAGAGAATGTCTAATGCAAAGAGCTTTTGGAACTAAGCAGAGCTAACTAAACAGAGCTAAACTCATTCTTTCTCAATAACTTATTTATTAAGGTAAAGCATATGTGGTAAAGAACACAAATATTTGTGTAGCTGAATGACTTCTTACATGGATGCACATTTCTTCACTATTACCCATGTCAAGTTATAGAACATTTCTATAGGTCAGAAGATTCCTTGATAATAAAATCCAACTTCACAAGAGTAACTATCTCCTGATTTTTCTGAGCTGTGATTAGATTTAAACCTTATACCAATGTAATTATATAGCACTGGTTTCTATTGTTCGGCCTCATGGCTACGAGATTCATTCATGTTGTTGTAAATATCTGTATATCAACTCTTCCACTTCTAATGTGATATCTGTAAATCATTTGTCTTTCTGAGCCTCAGTTTCTTCATTTGTAAAAATAAAAGTTATCCACCATGATTTACTCGAACCTTAAAACAACCTATTAAACATATTGATAGTGGTGCTGGAATTCAGTAGACTGCCCATTAATTGTTATGGTGACAATTACCCTTTGTATCTTCTTTTCCCTTTTTGAAAACCATTCTTTTGAACTATAATTATATTGTACCTAGCTTTTAAAAATTTAATAGTTCAGAACTAGCCTGCCTTCAAGATAGAAATCTAGGTAATATGTTTAAATCAGTAGTGTGTGAGGTACCCTCCAAATGCACTGAGGAGATTTATCAGTCTGCTCTATCTCCGATCAGGTGAGAAAAGAAAGTGAGAAAAAATCACCTCTCACCTGTGCAGAAGGTTTTCCATATTTTACATTTTGTTTCTACTGCATATTGTTTCTTGGGTGCCTGCTTTTAAGACAGACCATAATTTGCTCTAGAGTCAGAGACTGTCATGCCTGAAAAAAGAACAATATTCTAATATGACTAGCATTGAATTTCTCTTATTTTTGACAAGATGCTATGATCCTTTGTTCAAATATCTACAGGAGTTAACAAACAAATATACTAGTGCTTTTTGTTGTACATTAGGTCCAAGATATTAGTGACATATTCAATGAGCAGGTGTGCTAAAAACACCTCAGGGAACTTTTGCTCATGTAGAGAAAATACAAATATCTTTGATACGAAAGAGTACAACTGACCTAAATTAAAAATCTATTCCTCCCTCTAATCAGAAAAGTTCCTATACTCCATTCATTGTGCTGTATCCTGGGGAAATAAAGATAAATGAGATGAAACCCCCAATCTTAAGGAATTCAGATTCTGTTAGACAGAGAGAAACAAATACATGAATAAATTATTACAATACAACATAATAGAAGATAATGTGTGAGCCTAAAGGTGGAAGAAATTGACTCAACTTTCAGAGGACTTCATCCAAATGCTTATATTTAAATTAGTTTTTAAGAATAACTGGGTATTCAGCAAGAGAAAGACAGATGGAGCCCTACTATACAAAGCATTACTGTATAATATGATACAGGATAATGGTCATGACCCATGAATGTGGTTAGAATAGCTGAATTGTCTAAAGAGGAAGAAAAGATCTAATGCGAATTGCTATTAAGTTTCAATGCTTTCATTACTGGTATTATGCTCAGACAAAACAGTTTCATGTCACTGAAACGGTTATCTTTATCATTAGGACCTGAAACATGAAGTCTAAATGGAGAATTCCCAAAAACTCAGACCTTGAGTGAAAAGAATGTTGACACAAATATTGCACTAACTAGAATCTGTGTCATGGAAGCAGGGATCCCAAGGCTTGAATGAAAGGCTTCCTATAAAAACTGGGATACTGGTATTGTTAGGTCACATGACTCTACTGTCTGAGGGGAGGGACTGTGTTTTATGCACCATTGCTGTCACAGCACTTGGCATATAGCGTCATGTTTTGTCCCATATATTTTTGTTAATGTAGAATGTAAGGTCACCATGTATAACCAATATGCATGGCCTATTGTTTTTCTTCATTAACATTTCTATCCTCTTTTCTGTTACCAACTCTTCCCTTAATTCAGATACTATCCACCTTTCTGACCTTTGGCTAATGGTACTCCTACTCCTGTTTTGGATCAACAATGTCTCCCAAGGCTATTTGCTAAAGGCTTGGTTGCCAGGTGGTAGGATTTTGGGAAGTCTTTGCATCATGAGGGCTTTAAGTTCACCAGTGGATTAATCCACTGATGAATTGATAGTTCCACACCATTATTGGAAGGAGATGGAAATTTAGAAAGAGAAGCCCAGTTAAAAGGAATAAGTCATGGGCTTATGACCTCAGGAACCATGTGTATCTTGTCTCTGACCCCTTCCTTTAGGGTCTTCTTTTTCTCTCTCTCTCTCTGCTCCTCTCTCTCACTCTCTCCCTCTTTCTCTCTCTCCCTCTCTCTGTTTTCTGGCTCCCACAAATTAAGCAGTTTTCTTCCACCACTTCCTTCCGTCATGATAAATATTTGATTCATTAATTATTGTAATTTTTAAAATTCTCCATCGAGGTAATTTCTACCCTGAGCTTTATAATTTCCTGTCTTCTTTGGGTTTTGGGTTTGACTTGCTTTTCTTTTTCTAGAAGCTTGAAATGTAGCATACAATTGTTTATTTGTGCTCATTCTGTTTCCTGAGGTGGGAATTTACTGCTGTAAATTTCCCTCCAAAGACTACTTTCATTGCATCCCACAGGTTCCTTTAAGTTTTATCTACATTTTTGTTTGATTTTAAATATTGTTTAATTTCTACTTTGATTTCAACTTTGATCAAGCTGTTTTGCCAGCTTTCGATGGAATTTTTAGTTTCCTGGATATGTGTTTGAATCTGTTTCATGCATTCCAGTTCTTTTCTGTATTGTTCAAACAAAGTTTCCAAGTTTTCTACGCACCTGCATTTTATTATCTACGTCTTCTTTGGAGGTGCTGAGCAATTCTTTCATTATTACTGTCATTTCTTTTTTTACCTGAGAGATTAGTTGTGATCTCATGTCTTCAGTGTCTGATGGAGTTGTTTCTTTACTTCAGTTGCTAGCTGACCAGGTATATGACTTTCAAGCTTTTCTGTGTTGATATCTCCCGAACATGTTCTAGGCGGTATAGATATCTGAGGTTGCATTTTGCCCCTTCATTTTGTCATTTTTGAAGATCCAGAGGTTCCCTGGAGCTCAGCCTCACTCCCATGATGGTGTGGGAGTGGTGAGGCAAGGATCCAAAGGTCCCCAGTCCTCCATGTGGCTCCTGTGCTGGTGTGTAGGGGCAAAGTGGGGTCACAGATACTCCCTAAACTTTTCTGCATTCAGTTGGCTCCCAGGCTGATGGGTGAGGGACAGAGGTGGCTCACTGAAATTCCTGAAGCTGTCTGGGGTTCAGCCTGGCTTTCACAAGGGTGGGAGGGTACAGGTTGTGGTCACCGAGGCTTTGGACCTTGCCCAGGACCTCCCCAGTTCCCATGCTGGCAGGGGAGGGCTGAGAGTGGAGTCCCCCAGGCCGCTGACTCTGTCTGGGGTTCACCTTGGGCCCCACGGGGTGCGGGTGGTGATGAGAGTGGCCACTGAGACCCCAGAATGTGTCTGGGGCTCCGCCTGCCTTGCACACGGGTGGGGGAGGTGCAAGGGCAATTCACCTTGGTTCCTGAAGATGTCAGGGTTCATCCCAGCTCCTACAGCGATTCAGCGAGTGCCAGGAGTGGCCACCGAGGCCGCAGAAGGATTTTGAGGCTCTGCCTCCCTCTCACGTTGTTAGGGGAGCTGTGCAGTGGTTCACCAGGATTCCTGAAGGTATGTAGGGTTCAGCCCAGCTCCAGCGGGGATCTACCCTTTGTTTGTATTTTAACTAGAAATCCCTTAATTGAATATGCTAGTTCCCAGTATGTACCCCATGTATTCTTTCTCTGAATGCTGATGTCAAGCTACTGCAGGTGTGCCAAGCACCCTTTTTCTTGATGTGGTTCTACACTGTAATGTAGTTTCATATCACATGGTCTATATACTCAAAGGGCTCCCACGGCCAACACCAGCTTCCCCTTATTCTGCACCAGTGTCTTAGGTATGAAGAGTTCCTATGAAATTTATGTTAAATACGTGTATAAAGACATTCATCTTGTGTACTTGAAAGCAAAATTGGAACATCCCTTTATTCATTTATATTATTTGTTGGAAGCTTAAAAACATCAAACTCTTCACAAACAGTGTGCAGATATCACAATTTATTTCAGAGTTTACCTAGTGTTGAAGTGTTAGGTTTATATTTTTCTATTAAAATTAATACTCAGGCAAAGAGTTTTTAAATAAAACTTCCTTCTGTTTTCACCCTTCTATTACTCTTCAAGGATTTTTAATGATGAGTTCACATATTGTCTTTATATCTTTGTTCCACTTTAATATTTTATTTCAGTTATTTTCATTCTTTCTCCCTCAGTAGACTATGGAGTTTAGCCAAACAATGGCCATGTCTTACTAACTTTTATATTTCTAATGATCCACACTATATCTGGCAAGAATAGCTACTTAGAATACATTAAATTCATTTCTAAAGTTAATTATGTCTAAAAGCTTTAAATCTTGTATGATCACTTAGACATTTTAAAAATTTCCCTATACTCTACCAAGATCTGACCAAGAACCCTATCAAGGAGCATTTTCAACTTTTTTCAGTGATTACCTTACTCATTAGCCCATACGTTAAACATGTCTGTGTAGCTGGCTTTTATTCCAGACTTTGCTGCCCATATACTTGCCTGGTGCCCTGCACCATTCTCTGGCTTGTATATTTGCCCCTTGACATTCAGACAAGGTCCTGTAACTTTCTACTCACTTGCCTGCCTGGCTACTATTTCTTGCCAGAATAACAAGTATTATAGTTTGTGTCAGGATATTCCCCCAAAGCTTCATGCAGTCATGGGGCAGGCTTCTAGAGTTTGTGACTGATTTATGTGTGCGAGTGCTACACCCATGCTGAGGAAGGTAGTTTGCGTATAAGGTAAAGGAGAGAAAGAGGCTGCTTGCCACTCCTTCCTTTTTGCTCTTGCTGCTTTTGCTGTTTTCTGCCACTATGAGCTGTTGCCTTCCATGTGCTGCTCTGCCTTGGAGCCAGCCAAGTATGACTGAAATCTCCACAAACTGTGAGCTAAATAAACCTTTCCTTCCTTAATTTTGGACAGCAGATATTTTGTCTCAGCCATGAGAGAAAAGTAACCAAGGCAGAAGGCAAATTGTTTGATTTAATTTGCATCCCTGACTCCCCTGTTAGAAACCAGCTATAGTTACTAAACTAGCACTCCATTCTTCTGCAGCTACTAATCTGAGGGAGGTACCAGGTTGAGCTTCCTTCCCAGCTTCCCTTTTCCTTGGTGCCCAGTAGGCAACACTTTTCTACTGACCTTGATTTATTTATTCAACTACCTTCTGATTCATTCTTCCACTTGGATATTTCAGAAAGACAAAGAATATGATATCATATAGTATATTTCCTTCAAACTTTTTATTATTTACACTCTGAAATCATAAAAAGTCTGGACAGGAAAAGAAAGAAATAAAAACTGCTATCATAAGCCATCTGTGAAGTATTAATAATGACATCTTCTTGAACATGTGATTAAGAGAGCAACTAAGCTGAGTTTTCAGTTAACGGAAAATTACTCACTTCATCATTAATTATGCTGAAAGTATTCCAACTGCAGAAATTATCAGCCATGAAATGTTTCATACCCTACTTACTTTCAAAGTGAAATTCACTTTCTTGAATTTGTCTATTATTTTTACTTTGGAAGTAGGGTACTAGTGCAAGTGATAAGTCTACATTGCCCCATCAGCTAAGTAAATTTAAATCACCAATGAAAACTGTCAATTTCTGATGAACTCAATACAACTGATGATTGATAATCCATTATGTCAAATTTTGAATGAAAATTTTAACTGTATTTAGTCCATAGAAGTCAATTTAGGAATTTCTTGTTCTTAGAGGTAATAGTATTTCTTATTTCTATAAGGAGTTCACTTATTGCTACTAGAGGAAATTTCCTCACAGTGGAAGATTTTAAATGTTTACTAGGAACAAACCAGTAAACAGACGATAGTGTCCTAAAAAGCATTATTCTCTAGTGCCGAAGTGCTTATCTCAGTTTGGTTTTTCTGATATCACGGTCTCAGTGGGTGCCATCATCTTAGTTTTAAAAATAATAGAGCTATTTTCTTGGATTATAGGGGAAGAAAAACAATTTTGAAATACTGTTTCTAAAGAACAGGAGTGATGATATCCAACTTTCAGGACAATAGTCAATGAGGGAATAATCATGAAAATAAACTAGTGCATGGCATACAACCGGCAGTCGATAAATATTGGATATTCTATGACAGTTCTTTGTCACTTGTGGGTATTCCTGAGTATCTTATACAACCATAAGTTTAGTCATAGGAAAGAGAAATCGCCATAAATGTTGACATTCTCTGGTTAAATAGGTGAATTTGTCTTGGTGGTGGTCCCAGGAATAATACTGAAACACATTAAATTCCCTATCCCATGCTATCTCATATTCCAGAAAAAACTATTAGAAGGGAGCTGGCAGATTTCAAAACCTTGGGGAATGTGAATTTTGCACTACACAAAACAGGATTACATTCACTAGAAGACATTTATGATCAAGAGATAAGGCAACCGAGAGATCACTCAAAGTGCTACTTCAATAAATGCATTTGGAAGTTTAGGGCCTTTCCTTTGTCCACATTTTAAGCCTCCATATGTTATGCAACATGATGCTTTCCAATCTTTCCCTTTTGAAAGCCTTTGTCCCCTTCTGAATCAGACTGAAATTATACTAACCTAATTCTCCCATTAATTCTTTTCTTGTTTTTGCTCTTTGACTAATCTATTTTTAAATCCTTGGTTCAAAATATCCTTGTATCCATCATTCATGTTTAATGGAAAGGAAAAGCCAGAAGCCAGATTCAATATAAGTCTCTTTGAAAAATGGCTTTTACTTAGTTCATTCTGCTAAGATATATCATACTCATTGATAATACCTAATGATTCATATTATTTTAATTCAAATATTAAGAAGAAAATAAACTTCATGAGTTCATTTCTCTGGTAATAGCTAAGGGAATAACAAAATTTAATTGAGATTGGCTCAATCTTCCAATTCACTGAAGTTCAATAAATTAATGCTGTGGCAATGACTCATACTCGTAATATCCACATTAAGTTTTGTATATGCCTTGAAGAGTGATTTAGTCTATCTTCTATTGCCATAACTCAGTACCATAGGCTAGGAAATTTATAAAGAGTGAGGGTTTGTTCCACTCATAGTGCTGAAGACTTGTAAAGCCCAAGAGCATGGTGCAGGCATAACTCAGCACCTGGTGAGAGCCCTCCTGCTGGATCATGTGTGGCAGAGGGTATTATACTTGGAAGACAGACTGAAATTGCTAAGTTGAGTCTCTGTTACTTTTTTTATGAAGCCATGAATGCAGTCATGGGGACCCATCCTCACAAGCTCATCTAATCCTAATTACTTCTCAAAGACTTCACCTCCAACTACCATTAACATATGACTTCCAGGACCAAATTTCAATGTGAATTTTGAAAGGGAAAAGCATGCGGATCATTGCAATAGAGATGGAAAAGAGTCTGTTTAGGAAAGAACAAGTCTGTAGATGTTCTTTTATTAGACACAGAATGAGTTGACTCAGTGTATTTCCCATCATATTTTAGGTGCCAGGAAGCCTGCAGTACTTTAAATGCTTAACTTTAGTGTAAACATGTTAACTAATTACTTGTCTTCTGTTCTCTGACTCCTGCTCTCTTTAGTCATCTACCTATTTATTCTAAGAGTTTACTACAATGAATAAATTGAATATGTTGTAGATTCAATTCTAAATAATGCAACAAATAGCAATCACTAATATATACTAATACCTCTTTTGTTTGCTATTAATTTGTACAGAGTGAATTAATCTAATGCCTTATACCTAAAATTAGCATCAGTTCATCACTGACCTAAATGTGGGTTTATTGACTGAATTCTGTATTTTTTGCACTATTAAATATTATAATACTATGAAAATATAATAATTTTAAGGAGCCCATATTTATGTCAAACTGACACACATTTTTAAACGTGCATTGTGAACTCACCTAGAAAACTGAATTTTGGCAAAAATTAAAGGCTTTTCATTAAACAGGTGACAAAGAATATCCTGATTTGAAGTTTCACATATATCTGTCTCTAAGGAAATTCTATCTGCCTATCATCTATCTATCTATCTTAAAGAGATGATTCTGATTTTGATTAATTTTAGAACCATAAATAAGGTGCCTCCAATTGAAAGAGTAAAATTGTCATACAAATTTATCTAAAGCTTTTTGATATTGACCAAGTAATATCAAACAAGATCATTGACAAAATAAATAATTCTAATGACTGATGAAAGACTTTCACAAAGAAAATGGTATTCAACTGTTTGTATTTCATGAAATTGCAAGAGGATCGAATCAAGTTGTCAACTGGTAGACCACTGTAAAAAATTTAATAATATATCTTGTGAATTTTTTGGTGCATTACTTGGAATGAGTTTAAAGAAATCACTGGTGTTATTTTTAATAAAATTGCTTCTTGGTCCATATGGTAATTTATGGTATCAAAGATCAAATATAGGCATAGAATTTATTCTAAATGGACATCCTGGAAATTATTAATGTTACTTCAGAGATATATAAACTAACAGAAAAGTGACTATCTCATTAAGAGATTTTTCTTATACAATTTTATTTATAATTCATAAGCATTTAAAATGCATAGCTGATGTTTTCATCAATTATATTATAATGTTACATATAACAAGCAAATAGGGCTGGGGATATAGCTCAGTGGAATAAGCACCTGCCTAGCAAGCTCAGGGTCCTGAGTTCGATCCCCAGTACCGCCAAGATAAATAAATAAATAAATAAATAACAAGCAAATAAATCTGTAAGATACTATTTAGTAATTAGAGTTTATACTGGTTACAGGAAATAAAAATTTCAGTTTATTATATGCTTTATCTGCAGACTAAAATTCATTCATTTTAAATGAAAATTGTGGGGGAAGTACAATATAAATACTATTACAAGAAGAAAACATAAAATTACTGTTAGAACTTGTTTATTTTTAAGGGAAAAGTGACAGTTTCAGATTTTATGATTAAAGAGCTATATACTTCTCTGAATGTATCCAAATGAAAATGATTCACTTTCTCTGTGTCAGTGTTTACAATTTTACTCTTTGTAAATGTTTAAACTGATAGCAAAATAATTTCATGTCAACTTAAAAATGTCTACAAAGGCAATATATGTTCAAGTTTTTACGGATAATTGATGAGTAAGACAGATCATTATTGGCAAAAATCTCTGAATACAGCACACCAATGATGAGAAAAGGCACTGGAGGTGAAAGGACCAACTAGTAAGATGTTGTAATACATGGGAGAAGACAGTGGTGAAGCAGTAGGGATCGGACAGAGCAATAAATACAACAAATGTTCGGGACATAGAATAAGTAGGATATGGTGAGTGATTGGGTGTGGTAAGACAAGAGATTGAAGGATGAAACCCCCTACTCTGCTTAGATAACAGTGAATAGTTCCTTGGTCACTAAGTAAGGTGACCAAGAAAGGTCACAGTACAAGAACAGTTTGGGGGGCAGAGAGTGGTGTGTGTGTGTGTGTATGTGTGTGTGTGTGTGTGTGTGTGTGTGTGTGTGTGTGTGTGTGTTTACACATACATTCATATGGCTATATGGACCTGAAGGTATAAAGAGTAATTTGGACTACAAAATGAACCTTGGCATGTATCAAGATATATAATAAGGTAGACATAATAACATATTTTCTTTAACTAAGTCCAGGAAAGTTAATGAGATCTGTCTGTTAAGGAGAGGTATAAGGAAATATTAAAAGCTTGTCGTGGAATGGAAACCAAGAGAAGATAATGTTGCAAAAAGGAAGGAATACTAAAAGCTATCAATGTTATTAAATGCAATTTAAAAAGGTAGAAAAGACCTTGACCAAGATAGTCTCAGTAGAGAGATGTGAACAAAAGCCAGGATGTAATGGGAAAAATTGTTCTCTATGTAAACCTATACCCTCCCTATTCCCTATGTCCAACAGCAACTAACAGTTGAACTGACATCATGTTAACTGATAAACTATTGATAATTATTGCAATTTTTTATGTTCTATGACCAAAATATTTGACTAATGTATGAATTGACCATAATGCTTTCTTATGCTTTAGTCATTTTCCATGAAAATGCAACTTGGTAGAAATTCTTGTTTTATCATTTATTATGTAGTATTTATTCAATAGGTAAGGATGCCTATTTAGTATAAAGTGCTGGGCTAATTAAGAGCAGGGTATGTAACTACATTTCAAAGCATTGCAGGATAATTAAAATGTCTTTAAAGTAACATACTATATGATAGTAAGTGATATGTACCACAAATATGCACTTTTGGCTTTAAAATATAAATATGGATAAATACTTTTAGTGTAAAATCTTTTAATACAATATGCATGGAATACTGATTCCAAAGTCTGAATAATTAGATTTGCATATCTCCAACAGTGTCATTTTCCGATTGATTACTTCTGAAAGAAAACAGATAAACATTTAATGAAACAATGAAGATACAGGCCTATCACCCAATTTGGATTTTTATACATCAAACAAGCAACAAACTTACTGTGATAGAATGAGTATTTGATTATCTATTCACATTTTTTAAAATTTTAAATAAAAATGACAAAGTCCAGAGGAAAACAATAATTGACTATTCATGCAAAGGAGTCTTTTTGTCTCTTACTTGCCTGTGTTCTTGAATTATACTTCTCTTTTCCTTTTTAACATCTTGTATTTAAAAATGGTTCATTAGGGGAGAATTTGAAGTTGTCTTCATTAGTTTTTGAGGAAGCATGCAATTAAAAAGTTGAAAATCTGCTCGGATATTTGAGGAGCACAGATTACACTGAACAATCCATCCTTAAAAATGAAATAGAATGTTATAATCATAAATAGCTCTGCCTTGCAGTCATCTCTGTAATTCTGTCTAACTTTCATATTGTCATTTGATTAGTTAATCATTCATTTTCAAAGGTGTGAATGTGTTTTCACACTTCTGCTAAGACAGTGTTAACTATGAAACTATAGATAGCAATAGAGATTAATTATCCATTGCACAAGTTCCCACACCTTGTGCTTACCAGATAGAGGGAAAGGGTGCATGTCTTAACACAGGTGTGATTTCAAAAAATGGAGAAAAAAATACTTGGTCAAATGAGTTCAAGGAGTCCTTTCAATTGACATATCTTTAAAATGTTAACTGCATTTACACTTATAATTTTATTTCGTAAAACAATTGAGTAGATTGCTGCAAATCTTCAGTTATAAATGAGGCAACACTGTGAGGCATTTTACAAATGAGTCAGTCTTTCATGGAACCAGAAAATGGAACAGAAACTATCAGATTTTAACAATTGCTGTAACTTCAGTAGGGAAAGGCCACAAATTGTTGACTTATCCTCTAAAATGTTAATTAGATACAGTGGATTATTCTGAACAATCTTGTAAGTCATATTAATAATAACAGAAGAGATTATTATTGATTTTATTATTATAATTATAATAAACTTTCCAACTGGCTTTTGATTTGCTGCTGCTCTCTTATTAAAAAGGTGAAGTCTCGGGCCAGAGATATAGCTCAGCTGCACAGCACCTGGCTGGCAAGTGCACGGTCCTGAGTTTGACTTCCAGTACAAGAAAAAGAAACAGAGAGAGAGAGAGAGAGAGAGAGAGAGAGAGAGAGGGAGAGAGGGAGAGAGGGAGAGAGGGAGAGAGAAGAAAGAAAGAAAGAAAGAAAGAAAGAAAGAAAGAAAGAAAGAAAGAAAGAAAGAAAGAAAGAAGGAAGGAAGGAAGGAAGGAAGGAAGGAAGGAAGGAAGGAAGAAAGAAAGAAAGAAAGAAAGAAAGAAAGAAAGAAAGAAAGAAAGTGAAGTCAAGTCTTTTGAAAGGATCTGGTTCACCAAATTTTGGTGGATCTAATTTTTCTTTCAATAAGTTAACATTGATACATAGATGTAAACATGATTGAAAACAGGGAAAGATGTTGGTCTTCAACCACGTTCATTTTTGAAGTAACACTGAGCTCAAACTTTAACCCCTCATGAAAATAATAACTTCTACACCAGGACTAGCTTTGATGGCACCCTAACATGTGCAATTTGGCATTATTATTTTACTAGTCTTAAAAATGTAGCCAAGTATTGAGATGAACTAAAACTTACTTCTCTCACTCAAAAAAATATCTCTTTTATCTCCTAGGTTTCCTCCTTCTTCAGTTTTTTTTTTATTTTAAAGAGAAAAATATTTCAAAACAAGATAGTAGGAGGGTAACAAAGGTTAATACATTGTGTATCTTTAATTACTTACTCAGAGTATATCAGCATTTATTCATCCAAACAATATTAACACAAACATTTCTTTTCAATGAACTAAGAGAAATTAGTAATCTATTTATCTATCTATCTATCTATCTATCTATCTATCTATATCTAGTTGTTTTTTTGCTTTTCCCTTCTTTTCTCCATTCCCCCATCCCAGTTTCTCTTTCCTTTGGAAGTTTCTTCCCATTTTGCAATATCTACGGTGCATTTTGGATCTTATTTACTCTTTCAGGGAAACAATATGATGATCTGATGCATGCCAAGTGCACTTTGTTTGCTGGCATGTGGGTGATGGGATGGAGGAGGGGGAGTTTTCTAAGGCCTGAGAGGACTTGGCTGCCCTTGAGAAGGATTATGAGGAGGTTAGTGTGGATTCTGTTGGAGGACAGAATGCGGAAGAAGGATAGGAGTACTGGTTATCCATTCCTTTCAGCCTTGCTGCATGTGGTGCTCTCAGAACCTCAGCTTCAGTGGAGTTGAGGAGCACTAAGGTTTTCTGGTTAGATCATCTTCACTTGATCATGTCCGTGATCTTCTGTGATCGTCTCTCTTTTCCATGTGTGCCTCTGAGTTTTCCATCATGTCTCTAAGTAAATGTTTAAGAAAGAAAGGAAAAAAAATATCTTCTCACAGTGTGGTTCTATGTGGACATTGAGACAGGCTGGCAAATAGCAACTAGCCTTTGCTTTAGATCCTTCTTATTAAAAATAAGTAGTGTCACACTTCTGATTCTTTGTTGGTTTGGTGTGATACCAGAGAAGCAGGTGTCTGGGAGATGAGAGAAGAGTGAATACTAGTAGAGTGGAATGTGGTGGCATGCAACAGAGATCCCACAATTTGGGAGGCTGAGGCAGGAGGATTGCTGTGAGTTTGAAACCCATATTAACTACATAGAAAGATTGTGTCTGAAAAAAAATCAAATCGTTGGAAGAAGAAGCACAATATTCTAATATTTCTAACCTGTCTAGTGGTGCTGTACTACCTTATATCCTTGCAAATGAGCTGGTCATAATCTAACTTTCCTCATCTATAATAGTGTGCTCTACGGTCAGTAACTTGGAATGGCCATCATTTATCACCAATCCCACTTAAACTTAGGGCAATTTTTTTTTTCTCAGACCTATCCTGATTTTTCTGGAAGCCCCGAATAACCAGGTACCTCCTGAGAATGCTTAGGCCCAGCAGAATTACTGACATATTTGAAAACTTAACTAACAATGTTTGGGCATAAGTTGGATGAAGAGAAGAGCATGCAATATAATCAAAGCCAGATTCTTTTAAACAGGATTCGAGAAAGTTCTTTTAAAAGGAATTTGAGAAAGTAACCTTCATCTTCATTGGACATGTCTCCCAAGGAAGAGGAGTACTTCACCACTGTGGGCTTTTCCAACCTTATTATTTGTCTAGCTGAAGGTCTAAGACAGAACAAGCACAGATGGATTGACAGAGAGATGGGTGTGGGGCCTGGAAAACTAAGATGCTTTCCCTGGAGTAGATCTTGAAGTTTAAGTTGAGCAACTCCAAATGTATAGCATGCAACTTTAAAAGCACTACATGCATTTTAAAATGTGCTCTTTAGAAACACACCTTGTCTGGTCTTGTTGTCTATAGGCTCCTAATTTGGGGCCAGAAATACAGTAATTCAGATTCCCCCCTTAAATTCAGAATTGGTTCTAAAACAGTGCTTCCCTGGGGCATAAGATGATCTTTCCCTATCCTTCAGAGTATTTTAAGCCAGAGAAAACCAGGTGGATGACATGACTTTTCTTTCCCTCCCTCTCGTTGGAACATCTCCAGGATATTCTTTCCTTTTGGGAGGTACCAGGAATAGAGCTCAGGACCTCGTGCTTGCCAGGCAGGCACTGTGCCACTGAGCTATGTCCCGGCCCTCCAAAATATTCTTAAGACCTAGAGTCATTCAGAGATTTAGAGGTATGAATCAGCACTATATTAAGGTGATTATTATACTTAGGAAGGTGTACAATCTTCCTATGTAGTTAAGGCAGGCCTCAAACTCACATTTGTTAGCACCCTTCTAAATTTCTGCTCACCATCTACAATAGCATTTATATAGCCACTTGCTGCATTATGACATCAACATGTGGAAGAGTTGTATAGCAGTCTGCATGTGTAACAATTATCCTGGATGAGTATATTGTCTAGTGAAGTCATTGGTGTAGTTCATGGTAATGCGTTCTATAATGCTCACATAATGATGAAATCACTTACTGACATATTCCTTAGAACTTATTATCTCCACTGAGGTTTAACAATAAAATAGAATCCTTTCAAGTACTAGATTGTGCTACTTTATGTGTGTTTTGTTGTTCCTGTTCCTTATATATTGCAACTAAGTTTTTGAAGCAGAATGCCTATAGGAATAAAGTATTATGTGTTTTATTATTCTTCACATTTACTGTGTGCTGGATACTCAGTGAAGTACCTTAACTCAATTTAGTCATCAGAACAAATGGATGTCATAGGTAACATTATCTCTACTTAACAGATAAAAAATGAAATATAGAACTTAAATAATTTATATAACACAGAAATTACTCACAGAGCTAAAAAGTAGAACATTCTTTGTTGTTTGCGTAAGAAGTGATGAAATTACAATATCTTGTATTATACAAATGACATATAAATTTTGAACCATATATGATCTCAAGTGTCCAAAGATTGTCCCTCAATGAATAATATGAATTTTTCCTTCTTACTATCCCTACCCTCAGGTGTTATGATTCACTTTTAGTTGGTATAATGTAGCAAAAGAGACACAAGGTACATCTTCAAGACTAAGTTAGAAAATGTTTAATGAATTATACTTTGATTCCTTGAAACACACTTTATGGAAGTTCTGATATACTTGATTCTGCCTAAATCTTGATGCATATAATAATGAGGCATCATTACATAATTATTGTTTGAATCCATTATGTTCTGGTGTAATTTTTGTACCAAAATGGCACCTGGAATGGGGATGCTTTTAAAAATAATCTTACATATGCGATATTGCCTTTGGGATTGAGCACTGGTTAGATGCTGCCCAGGCCACAGCAAGATTATAAAGAGATCAAAGGGCTCCAGAAGCCACTGAGGAGGGCAGCTATGTTCATGAGGAAGTGCTACTTGAGGATAAAGAAAAGAAGTCTTTGTTATTCGTGGCTCACAGTTTGTCATCCCTGTTGTCTGCGGTAACTTTGAAAATGAAAAGGACACTGACTTAAAATGCTCATAAACTTGGCTGTGGGGACTTTCAGGCAGAATTTAGCAAGTGCCCACTGGTAACCACTGATTATGATATCATAGAAGTCAAATTCTTGTCTTATAAGAAAAGAGAGATGAAATTAAAAAGTGA
This sequence comes from Dinomys branickii, assembly GCA_004027595.1. Classification (NCBI taxonomy): domain Eukaryota; kingdom Metazoa; phylum Chordata; class Mammalia; order Rodentia; family Dinomyidae; genus Dinomys; species Dinomys branickii. Next base: position 54,526 of record PVLD010003607.1, read on the forward strand.
AGGCTAAATTTTTAGTCTAACATAGTGGTAATAAAATACATTAGGGACCTGTATCTGGAGACAGAATCTGTAGGAAGTAATTATGGTTAAATGAGGACATAGGATGAGAACCTAATTAGATAAAACTCTGACCTTTATTAGAGAAAGAAAAGTAGGAGAACCTCATGCTTATGGAAATCTCCCCCAACACATGCCCCAGTGTGATGACATAGCAAGATCTTGGCTATCTGTGGGCAGGGAAAAAAAGTCCTCACCAGAAACCAAACCCTGATGAATCCTGTTCTTGGTCTTTCCAACCTCCAGAACAGTGAGAAACAAATTTCTGTTGCTTAAGCTGTTGTTTATGGTATTTTGTTATGTCAGCTTGGTTATATTGTTATCTAATATAACCTGATTTAGATAACAATATTTAATAGTTGGAGGTAGACTCTGGTGCTGTAATGGAATGGGTCATCCTTGGCAGGAAGCAACTGCATTTTGCATGTTGGAGGAATGTAAATAACCAGCCCCCCAAACACACACACACTCACTCGCTAGAAACTAAACTGTATGAATTAGAAGTGACAAAAAATTTTAAGCTCATTGCACTGAGGATTAGATGTTCATCTTCTTTCTCCTTGAAAGAAGAAATTAAAAAAGGAAAGCTCCATGACTCTTTGACTAACAGAGAAAGTAAGAAGTGATATTTGGTTAGTTTTAGATGCTGGCCTTAAGACATGGTATTTCTATTTGTTCTCTCAAAACTATAACTGTATTCTTAGAAAACAGTTACCTTGATATGAAGAAGCACAATCTGGGTGAGAAAAACCCACCCAGAAAGAAATTAAGACTTGGCAGACTCTGCAACTGAGCATTCATCTAACAATAAGCACTGACCTACCCATCCTGTGAGCGAGCCATCTTGTGAGTAGTCTCAGCTCCACTTGAATAACCCCAGCTGATGCTGTGCACACCAAGAGAAGCTGTCTTCACTGGGCTCTACTCAGTTTGCAGATCTGTGAGCAAAACAAATGAGTTTTGTTGTGCTAAGCTAATGAATTTTGGAGGAGTTTGATATATAGCCGTAGATCATTAGAACATGATCAACACATGAGTCAGTGATCTATTACTTAGCTGTTGGTCATCTTTCCTCCTCTGAAAATTAAACACATCAGCAGTTATGACAAAGAATAAGGCAAAATAAATATTAAAAAGGTAAAAATGTATGAAAAATCAAAAGTAGAGACAGAAAACAAGGCCAGGAATCAGGCTAATATAAAATATATACCACAAAATCCTAAATTTGGATTTATTATACTATGCATAATAAAGCGAAGCATAAACCCAATGTATAACTCAGCAGTTGCATTTCTAGGTATGTACTCCATGTTTCTATATGGAGGAGTCTTACAAATGCTTCTAGTAGCTTCATTCATAGTGACCCCCAAATGAGAAGAATGCAAATACCACTTGACAATTAAAGATTACAGACAAAAAAGGGTATCTACTGCATGATTTTGCTGTTCTTAGGTTTGAGATCATGCAGATTATACTATGATGATAGGGTTTACAGTAATTTGTGGCTACCTCTGGAGGAAGTTGAATTGCCTTGGAGAAGGTCAGAGAAAAGATCTAGTGTGATGGAATGTTTTGATTTTGATGGGGGTTACATGGATCCATGTATATGAAAATTTATTGTGCCACATATTACATGTCTGTGCATTTTTCTGTATCAGTAATTCAAAAAATAAATTGGCAGTGAATTTAAAAATTCAGGTATTGCTATCCTACCTGCTCTCCAGGCAGGTATACTTAGGCATAGAAAGAATTCTCTCAGTGTTTCACTATTCTTTGGATCAGCCACCAGGAGTGTCCTTTCTTATCTTTTACTGTTTCTTAGCTACATTTTTTTACCAGTGAAACTTCATATAAAACATAGTTTAATGATGCTATTGTGTTTACTTCCTACCATGTATGTGGGAAGTACTTATGTCTGCTCTTTCCATTTCACTTCTGATTTTCTTTCATTTTGGAATTTAATGCATTTTACTATCACTTTTACTTTATAATCTTTAAATGTCAGCATTTTTCAAGTCAAGTGTCCAATCACAGTTCTAACAATGCATAAAGCCATATTTATTTATGACATGCATTGGAATTATGCAAATAACTCCATTTATAACATCATCACTTTTATACTTTAAAAAGTAGCATTACTTTATATTTTAAATTATCGTTTATTTTAAAGTGGGTAACTTCAGGTTTTGTTTCTTTCTTTTCTTTTTTCTTTATTTGCTTGATATAAATTCACTGCATATTGCATGTTCCAAATTTAAACCTGACATCTAGATAGAAAACTGACGAACAGGAAACAAATAAAGGAAGAGGTTCTTTCTACCATGTTTGATGCCACTGAAACAGACATTTTTTGTTAAAGTCTTTTTCTTTTTGGAAGGCAAGAAAGGGTTTGACAGTAACAGTGTCAGTGTATACACTTACCCATTTGTGGCTATGTTAATAAAAACGTAATTGTATGATTATTATAGTTTCTTCTAACACTTGCCTTATAATGTGGTCTGGATCAAATTAGTGACTAGATTTTGGTTCAGATTATTTTTTCTTACATCCTGTGCCCAAGGACATACAAACCGAGAATGATAGTGAAGCACACTGTCTCTCGTAGAACATTTTCCTTAACCTCTAAGGAAAAATAATTGCATTATCCTTTTTGGTTCATTACTTAAGCAAAGAGGCCAATCAGTGGACATGGGAACTGAGAAGGCCGTTTTCCACCCACAGCACATGACCTTCAAGTCCTTGCCTCAGATACAAACACTTCTATACTTTAAGCAGAAGTGAGGCCTGGAAATAGTTCATGGTCTAGGTGTCAAATTCAAGATGTTTCATAACTAGCCATGGTGTCAGTCTCTGCATTAGCATTTTAATTAGGTCTCTTATGACAAGAGTGTATGCTTGTTATAAAACCACTGTAGTAGAGAAGCATATTTTTAAGAAAGATCCCCCTACCACCCCTCTGTCTCACCTTAACTCCATTCTACCACAAAGTAACCACCACCATTAACAGGTTTGTGAGAATCTTTCCATTTCCATGTGTTTCCTGTTTAATTATAACACTCATCTAGGAAACAAACCTTCTCTGTCTTTACCAATGAAGTTATACTATGTATACGCCACTAAAATTAAGTTCACTTAAAATAATAATGTATCTCATTTTGTTACTGAATTGATTTACCTCTGTAAACATTTTGAAATACAAATAACTGTGATTTTAAAATATTTTTGCTTTCCACAAAAAATACATTGTTATTATAAAAACTGAATATTACAGATGAAGTTCACCTCCTTTTAATCCTGTTTTGAATTTCAGACCCCATCCACAGTTCACTCCAGGTCACCAGAGTAAGCAGCTTTATAAATTTCTTTTCAGATCTTATTCTTCATGTTTACATGTCATTATTTACAAAATCATAACAACCTGTAATATGGCTTCTGTGCATATTTTTTAACCTTAAAAGGATCCTACTATATATAATATTCTACCATACCTTTTTTGTTAATGTAACAAATTTTTCCAGAGACCAGTCCACGGTAATATATATAAACCTAACCCCATCTTTTTAACTGAGATTATAGGATATTTTACTTAGCTCCTCCTCTACTGACTAAAATTTATATAGTTTCTAGGATATTTTCATATTTACAAATGATGCTAAAATCCATATAGTATTTGACATAGTTCTTTATAGATAATAAATGTACAAAACATCAATTGTATTAACATTTGATATAGTAATTCCTTACAAAAATTTGTAGTTATAACTAGTAAGGCGTTTTATTTAATTGTTAGGGTATAACTTTGTCAATAATGCTGACAGTCCAAATGTGACTTTTTACAAGAAAAAAGAAAGTTAGTGGAAGTAGAATTACTGGGTTGCAGACAGTATACATTTATTTCAAAAGTAACTGTGACTGTATATGCTGTAGTTTGCATCTAGAATGCACCTCCTTACCCCAACAAGACACATGAGTTAAAGGTTTCCTCTCCAGCTTGGTGCTATTGTAAACCTTAAGAAGTGGGGGCCAACTATGAGGTCTTTAGGTCCTTGTCCACATGTCCTTAAAGGTGAAGCTCCAACCTATAGGTGGGCTCCAGCCTATTTCTTTTTCCTTCTTTTGCTTCCCAGCCACGAGGTTAGCAATTTTGCTTCCCATGTGCTTCCACTGTGATGTGATTCTGTTCTGAAATCTGAGCTGGTCTGTGACTGCACTGATCAACAGAGTATGGCAGAAGTGACATGATGTCAGTTTCATAACTGGCCTTTAGAGACTGGCACTTCAGCTTGGGTTCCTGAAAATCCTGAGTTTTTAAGTACAGTTTGACTACATTTCTGGAAAATGAAAGAAAGGACACAGTGAGCCCAAGCCTGCAGATATCCTAGCCAAAGCACTGGGTGTGAAAATCAAGCCCTCGTGGACATTCAGGATCAGCTTAGCTGTGAAATGGATACCACCTAACAGCCCTATTTTGATGCCTGAATTCCTGATATAGAAAGCTGTAAAATGTAATACACTCAGTTTTAAGTTGCTAAGTTTGGGAAGATTTACGATGCAGTCATAGATAATTGGAATAAAAGTCAGTGTAAGAACATCCAAAAAAGAGAAAATGCTGCAGTTGCGTTAGATTAATTCTCAAGATGATGAACCTTAAAAAGTTGATTTCTTGCAAAGTGAATCTTTTATTTAATTTAGTATAACATAATAGCATTCTTTCATATATATTTTTGTGCTGTATCAGCACACTACTTTCAGAGAAAAAGCTAAATCCTACTATAATAACCCTGAAGTAAGTTGCAACATTTTGACCTTGAGACAGTGCTTTAAGTATCTTTCATCTTAGTGCAGAATATGAGAATTATGTCCTGACTCAGCCTGGTACATGTATCCAAAATATTTGAACAAGATTGGCCCAAGGAGATCCATTATTTGAAAAACTGCATCAGAGTAGAGAAAGGGGTTGAGACTGAGACTTAAGGACTAACGCATGATTAGTGGTAGAATCCGCAACAGAATGTTTGCTTTTCTTTAGATCCTTCCATCATACTGCAATGTCACAGTTACTTCAGGTGTTGTCGTTACTCTTCTCTCATTGCTGAGCCAAAATACCCAACATCTAAAGTGAAAGGTTTGAGAGGTTTGTTAGCTCATGGTTTATAGGGGTTTCAGTCTGTGATTGGCTCCAAGGCAGAGTGGCATGGCAGAGGAACGACCATTCACAGTGTGGAAGACAGCAAAGGTAACAAGAGAGCAGGATCTTGAGAGCAGGCTTCTTTCTGTCTTTTATAGTGTGTGCAGGTTACCTGCCCTAGGATAAGTGTAGCATTCCCTCAATCCCAGCATTAGACTGTGAATCAACCACAAGCGCTGGATTTAGCTGCCTGTGAAAAGCCCAGCCCAAGACCTCATGAGTCTTTCAGGGGACACCCAAACACAAACTGTATCACCAACCGTGCTTACAGACAGGTGTAAAGATGATAATTTGGCTTGAAAATTTCAGAGCTCTATCCTTTTAATATTTAGGAACAAACAGTAATTTTAACTATAGTGCAGTGTGGTTAACATCATGAATGTTTAACATCAGCCTCTTTGAAAAGCAAGGAAAGCCCAGACTTGTAGCATTTGCTGTGGTACTCCACTGTAAGCACATTCAAGTTACCATTATGAAGTAACAGAACAGGAAGTTGGAAACTGAAAAATGATGTGCAAAAGTCAGCTTCATGAGCCAGTGCACAACTCTAGCATATCAGTGAAAAATAGACACATCTTTAATCAAAGGAGAGTTGGTTGAAGTGATTACTCACAAAAGATTGTACAAAATGAATCATTACATGGTATTTTTTTCAAGAGGTAGAACTCCTGAAGTAGGTTAAAACATAATTTGGGAAACAATATTTTAGTTTACTTATAGAATATAAGCAGTTATTACTGAAATTTCAGTTGTTTTGGACAAAATAGGGAGACCCACCAAATATTTATTGTGCTGCCTTTTGTTGTCCAGATTCCCTTGTAGTTATTTTTAGCTAAAGGGTCAAGTTCAAGTGAATGTCATATAAGTGGAACTGATAATGTGTCCTTTCTGGATTAAGGCAGTTAAGTACAAGTTCTTTGTAGTATGTTTTAATATAAAAGCCTTGGAAGGCATAGGTGGAAATGGTGGCATTGCAAGAGGAAAGGAGACTCATTTCTGGGAAAACAACTCTGCTGCCTTTCTTCAAACTTCGCAAGAAAAGAAATCAATTTTTTCCCATGTGCAAAACTACAGAGATTTTGAGATTTGTTAATACTACATAAGAGGGATTATCTCAACTAATAAAATCAGAAAATCAATTCTAGTGCTAAACTTTCTTTTCAAGGTAATTTGCATGTATCTGTACTGAAACAAGAAAAAAAGCTAGGACTTGGAATCAGAAATAAGAAGATGTGATAAAGGGAACTGGGGAAGTAGCACCCAATTTCTCATTATATAGCAATATTTATGACCATAAAAAAAGAAATTCCACTTCTCTGTCAAGGCTAAAGAGGCCTCCATCTGCCTGGATTCTAACACCGCTGATTTTTCTAGGACCTTGTCTCATCAATTATAATTATCCCCCAGCTTTTCACCATCTAAAGGGAAATCCTTCTTGACTCTTGCCCCTTTCAAAATTCTCTCTACTAGCTATTTTTGAAATATTCACTTAATTATTGCCAACCATAGCTATTCTTCTGTGCCATACAGCATTAGAAGTTATTCCTCCTACCCAGCTTCAGCCCTGTACCTATTAACCCCTCTCTCCTCACCCCCCTTCCATTACTTCCCGTCCAAGCTGTAGTAACCACTACTGTGCTCTCCACCTCTATGAGATCAGCTATTTGACTTTCACAGATCAGGGAGAACGTGTGCTTTTTGTCGCTCTGTGCCTGGAATATGTCACCTAACATCCTCCAGTTCTCTCAGGTAGCCTTGATTTTCACATGTAGGCCTAGTCAGTTAAAAATATTACAATAATATTTACATGTCTCTATCAGAAATATCAGATTATTTTTCTACCTGACATTAACTGTTGCATTTATTTACTTACTAAACAACAACTGGATGCTCATGACATTGCTGTGTGGAATGCTGAGAATGTTATAGTGAGAAAAAGACAGAAGAGGCTCCACCCTTGTTGAAATTTTAGTGGACAGGGTTGCACTGTCATTAATCAAATAAGGTTAAGGGCTCCATGGGATGCTGAGAAAAGGTAACAGGGGCACTTCTTTTGTGCGTTTGTGCTTGGAGTGATAATGGAAGTATCCCTGAGAAAGTGGTATTTGAATAAAAATCTAAAGTATCAATAAAGGAGGAAAGAGGCTGAGAAGACAGTGTATATTAGTTTCTCATTGGTGTTATAGCAAATTACCATGAACGCAATGGCATAAATGGACACAAATTTATTATCTGGCAACTATTGAGTTCAGAATTTTAAAATGGACAGGCAAGGCTGCATTCTTTCTGGAGGCTCTGGGACCATGTCCATTTTCTACCTTCTAAAAACTGCTCACATCCCTTGGCTCATGGTTCCTTCCACTGATAATGGCATCACCCATTTGTTCTGATTCTGTGATCATATCTCTGTTGCTGTCTCCAATTCTCTTATTCTCATCGTCTACAGACCCTGCTAATTACATGGGACCCACCTCAATAACCCAAGATCACCTTTTATCTCAGGATCTTTAACTTAATGATAAATTTTCTTTGTCAGATAAGGTTTTGGAGCTTATAACATGGACATCTTTGGGGACATTACTTTGTCTACTACAGAGTGTAAGACAGAGGAGCAGTATTAGTGAAAGCCATGAGCTAGATGGAGCTTCCCTCACTGGAAAAACAGAATGAAGCCACTGCCCCAAAAAGGGTAATGATGTGAGGATGGCTGGAGAGAGGCCATACTGGGTACTGCAGAAACCTATATTCAAGCCTACATTTTAGGAGCCCTTGGCCACATCTCTACTTGTCAAGAAATAAATCAAGTTCGTAAATAATCTTTGAAGGTTGTTTCTATTCATACGGTGCTGTGGAATCCAAAATATCCTAATTACAACTCATAAAAAGTAAAATAATGATATTTATTATATACAGTTAATGTGAAGAATCAAAACTTGATTAGTGTAAAGCACTTATAACAGTGTCTTTTAATTATGAAGTACCTTATAAGTATTAGATATTATTACCTAGTTATGTAATCTGAAATCTTCAGGAAGCAAAGAGAAGAAATTATTTTATAGTTTCCTGACTGGGATTTTAAATGAAAATGTAGTTAGATGGGCTGTGTGGGACATAAGGAACTAACATCATGATTCTGACTAAAAATGAAATGGCAAGCTAGAGAGTCCAAAAAGCAAAAAACAAAGTTATCTAGTCGTGTTCCCTGCTGAGTCCAGTTCAAGTGGATAAACACTGAGTGCACAATAGAACAAAGGATGCACAGTCTGAAACTCTCTGGGACTTCTGAGACATCTTAGGCTACCCTTGATGGAGAGGAAAGTTACAGTGAGCAGAGCCCTAGACCCACGTTGTATTATCAAAGGACAGGAAACCACGTATTTGAGCTAAACACTTAGGGCCGCCACACTGATGTGACAAAGAATGGTATTCAAGCACAGATACCAGGCCATTTTATTCAGGATAAATATTCCACTGTGTTATATTCTGGGTTGAAATTTGTTAGCGTATAAGCATTATTGGAAATTAGGCTCTAACAGCACTTTTTCTTCATGACTTATAAGATTTCTATACTACAAAGTAGTAGATGTAGCTTAGTTTAAAATAATTTGAATTTACACTCTTTTGGGTTGGTTGGGTCTTCAAGATGCAGACACTGAGAAAATGGTACCAGTGTAAATAGTTTCTTTAGGAAATGACCCCAGGAAGCACACGCAGACTAGTATAAGGGATGAGAAAGTGGAGCAGGGGAGGGAAAGGGACTAGGACAGGCTGAGCTGAGGGGCAGATTACTGCTATGGGCAAGTGCAGCCTGATCCAACAGGAGACCTCCACCGGATGGCCTGAAACCTCCTCAGTGTACTTACGCTCCAAAACCCGTCATTGGCAGAGGGCTGCGGGAGGACAGGAAGGCAACATCTGCGGTTCAGACCTGTTCTTCCAGCTAGAAAAAACCCAGTCATTCTAGATGTGAGGTAGGTTTAGGCAACTAGAGGGTAGAGAATGCCAAGAGGATTTGGACACCATATATATATGTCCTTGGCATCTGTTGCATGTTGAAATGCACATATGACTCAAATGTTATAAACAATTCTTTCTTGCCTGTATGCTAATAATGTTTACCTGGCTTTTCTTCATCATCCACGTAAAGATACTCTGCCATGTCACCCACGTGACTGCATTTCTTTTAGTTGATGTCTGATTTCCCTTTTTTCTTTACAAGTTCAGTGAAAAATTCCTTTTCACTCACCATCTATAATTATTTCCGTTCTTCCTGGAATTAATTAGAAACATATTTTTACCATAATTGCTCCACAGACAGATAACATTGTTTGTTAATAAACTAAGTGATAAATCACTTAGAATTGCTCTTGCTTACCAATTTGAAATTGTATCCATTTCCTTATTCTGATGGACACTATCCTACTTCTTTGTGGGAAATTAGACAAAATGACACACTCTCCTTTTGGACACATAAATATCAAGTTTGTTGGCTCTCCTCCCACCTGGCTAACTTCTCCTTATGTGTTCTCTTTTCAAGAAGAATTTCTCTTGCTGACCAATTTGAAATTATATCCATTTTCTTACCCTGACACAGCCTGTTCTACTTTGTGGAACTTTTTTCCCCCTTCACTGTATTGATCAATTCTCAATGTGCTACAGATTTTGCTTATTTTTCTCATTTACTATCTATGTCCTAGTATAATGTCACCCAGTAAGTCAGGCAATTTGTGCTGTTCATGGCTATATCCACAGTGCTGAGAGTGGTGCCTGATATGAAGTAAGTTTTCAATAAATACTTGCCGAATAAGTACAATAATGAACAAAGAAAAGGTAAATCTTATTTTCTACAATTGATATGATGCTATTCTTTTGTCCTCATTTTCAGTCATTTCAGGGAGCGTAGAAGGCAATGTATATATGCTAATTAATGTTAATTAGGTTTGCTGGGCAGACAAGGATTACTAAGTCTTACACACTGCTTTAAAAGTTTAATTTGAAAGAACCACTTTGGAAAAGAACTAGGCTTTATCTTAATAAAGTTGAAAATGAATATATCCTACAATGCAGAAATTCTACTGAGATTTATTTCCTAGAGTTGAGAAATTTCTGTTCCTACATTAGGCATAATTTTTCATAATAACAAAATCTAGGGATAGCTGAAATATGCATAGATAGAAGAGTGGATAATTGAGTTCTGCTATGATAAAGTAGGATTGAATTATAGCTGCATATGGCAACATGGATGAATCTCACAATAACATGAAGAAACAAAAGACTGCAAAAGATTATATCATTGTGTAAACTATAAAATGTACAAACATGAAACATGAACAACTAAACGATATAATGTTAGATGTGTGTGCCAACTTATAACAAAAGGGGAGTGATAAACACAAACTGCAGGATATTTGGTACCAAGAAACCAGTAAGAAAATAGGCTTTTAGATACATACCTAGGGAGTTAACATCAAAGGTTTCTGTAATACTCATTTTTTAAGCTGGGTGGTGGGTATACAAGTGACCGTGGTAGTATAATTTTTTAAAAATATGCATACTTTATATGAAGCCATGTGCAAATCTTCTATGCATATTATACTGATACTAATTGCTCTATAGTTAAAAACAAAAGGCTTACATGGTCTTTACTATACATAAGGATCATATAAAGGGTACATAAGAGCATATATACTGTATCCTTTCTTTTAACCTGGAAAAAAATGAAGCAGAACATGGTTTTAGACAACTAAAGTACAGGCCAATGATTTAGCTCAGTGGTGCAGTGGCCTGCTTGGAAAGTGCCACATTGTGAGTTTGATTTCAGGTACCTCCCCCCCCAAATAAATAAAAATATAAATAAACAACTGAAATGCTTAACTTCATCACATTTGCATACTTTTTCACATTATTCGTTGTTAAGGATTTTGTAGCCTTCATGCCATATGGAAGTTATTATTGGAAATATTGATAAATAGTATTTGATTTTATAGTTGGTGTGCTTATGATTTATGAACCAGAGTTTTGGTGGGAAATGGCACTGTGTTAATTATTTATTTCTGTGTAAAAATTACCACAAACCTGGCACCTTAAAACAACATATATTTAGTATCTTAAGTGCTGTGGATCAGGAATCAGGCACAACTTGAATAGATTCTCTGCATAGTCTCCCAGGGCTGCAGTAACAATGTTGACTATGTTGTGTTCTTATAGGGACACTCAGCAAGAGTGAAGAGTTGCTTCCAATTCACTAACATTGTAGATACTTCATCCCTGATGGCTACAGGACTGTGCTCCAGCTTTGCTGCTGGCTGTCGGCTGAAGCTGCCCTGACACTTGAGGCTGCCTGTGCTGCAGCTCCGTGTCACATGGCCACTCTCTATCATGTCACTTACTTCTTCAAGCTGAAAGAGAGTCTCTAGAGTGAAACTTCTACCCAGACAGTCTTACACAGTATAATACAATCACGGAAGTGACAACTGTCACATTTGCTATATCCTATGGTTTAGAAAAAAGTCCCAGATCTTTTCCATACTCAAGTGGAGAAGATTACACAAAGGTGTTAATATCAGGAAGGAGAGACCATGTAGGGACAGCTTAGAGTCTGTCCACGATGGCCATAAACATACACAAAAAGTGATGAAAATTTAATGATGGGCTCATTTACAAATCTATGAGTAACAATAAGAGAAGCAAACAAAAGATGCTGACCACTTCAGGACCTGCAACAACAGACAGCTTTTATTGTATTTTCATTGTTTAGATATATGGTGTCCCTGAAAAGTCACCTGTGTTCCAAGATTATGCTTTTGGAAGGTGGTTCAATCATGCGGGTGATATATTCATAAGTGGATTGGTACATTGATGAGTGAATAACTAAATGTGTCTTAGGAGATTGGACCAATTATGAGTGAATAATTCCAATGCTATATGATTAGAGGTTTGATCTGGATTTCTTCTGCCACATGAATCTGTAATATAACTTTGATTCATACAGTAGCAGTCACTTACGGTAGCTAAATGAAATGTACATGTTCTCTAGTTCAGTTTTCAATAAAATTGTCATCTCCAACTAAAACATAACTAGCCTGGTCTTTATTGTCTGCATTTCTATCATCATCCTAGTTTTCTGTGTTCTGGTGAGAATGTCAAATCAAATTCTGCTTAAGAATTCCAGGGCTTCTCTGGCCCTCATCTCCAAATCATTCCAACAACTTTCCCCAAACCTGCTCCAGAGAATTATTAACCATGTGGTCATATACAGCAGTTCAGTTTAATACCAGCTGGACTTACACATCTGGAGTTATACATGTTTCCTTCTACTTCACCACATAATCTTAAACTATGGCTTGTCCATGATTCTTTTGGGTACAGGCTTCCCAAGGACTTGGCCACATTACTTATTTTCACCACTGAATGCCCAGTTACTAGAGGTGTCTGGAATAGGGTTGCTGTCCAGGAAATGACAGAAAAAATGAGAAAAGAAAGAAGACAGATGGGCAGGTCCTTTGCTTTTGATGTTCTCCTTTTCTGAAATATATACATCTTTGCTTCCTGTTATCACTAGTTAAATAATATGATTCCATGTTTCCTTTCCCTGCCTCTGATCTGTTATCCTAATGTGTTTTGGACTCCATTTGGTTCTTAATTTCTGCTTCAGTGGTCATAGTTAGCCTCTTGACATTGTAAGAATTGGAATTATTTTCTTTACTCATAAACATATTTTTTTAATTTTTAAAAGTAAAAGAACAAAAACATTAACAAAGAGACACAAAGTAGCACAAGAACAGTACAATGAATACTGACATAGACAAAGTAGTGACAGGGAATTAACAATGGTTGTTGTATTACATATTGATAATTTCAAAGTGTATGCTCAGAAAAACACATATAGACATACAATATTGATCAAACAACTAATCCAAACTGTTCCTTACAATAAAGCACATAAGTCAATAGTAGAACAATGTTAGCTATCCTGCATGTACATACATACATGCATGTTATCCCTTTCTTCCTTTTCTCCTTCCTTCATCCCATTTGCTCTTTACTTCTGAGCAGTTTCCTTTCCTACCTCCTAATTTATATTCCCATCTTCAAGTTCTTACACTAGTTATACAATATGTTGCTTGCATATGTACCTCTGATTTATTTCACTTATGAGTATGGTGTCTAATTTTGACCATTTGCCTATAAAAGCCTCAAGTTTGACTTTCTTTATAGTTGAGTAACATTCCGTTATATAAAAATGCCACAGTTTTTTTTATCCAGTCCTCTGTGGATGGACATTTGGGTTGCTTCCACGACTTAGCTATTATAAATTGTGCTGCTATAAACATGGGTGCACATATATCACAGTGATATGATGCTTTCAGATCTGGGAAAAATACCCAGAAGAGGAATAACTGGGTTGAATGGGACCTCTAGACCTAATTTGCTGAGGAATCTCCAAACCAGTCTCCACAGAGGTTTCACCAGTCTGCATTCCCACCAGCAGTGGAGAAGAGTTCCTATTTCTCCACAGCCTCGCCAGCATTTGTTATTGGATGATTTCTTAATGCTGGCCAATATTACTGGGGTGAGATGAAATCTCAATGTTGTTTTCATTTGCATTTCTCAAATGAGTAAACAAGTAAAACATTTTCTCATATATTTATTTGCCACTTGTGTTTCTTTATCTGAGAAGTGTGTATTCATCTCAGATGCCCATTTTTGGACTGGGTCTTTGAATTTGGACAGGTTCATGTTTTTTGATTCTTTGTATGTTCTAGATAGAAGACCTTTGTCCAAGGGACAGCCAGCTAGGATTTTTTCCCAAGTTGTGGGTTTTATTTTACTCTGCTGGTGATTACTTTAGATGTGGAAAACCTTTTCAATAAGATGAAGTCCCAGTTATTGATTCTTTGAAGTGTTTCCCTTGTGGTTTGATTTTTGTTCATGAACTCTCTGCCTACTCCTATGTCTTCAAGATTTTTACCTACCTTCTCTTCCAATAGATTTAGTGTTTCTGTTTTAATATTGAGATCTGTGACCCATTTTGACTTGAGTTTGGTGCATGGTGATAGACGGGTCTATTTTCAGACTTCGGCAAGAGGAGAACCAATTTTTCCAGCACCATTTATTAAAGAGGCTATCTTTCTTCCAGTGAGTTTGTTTGGACCTTTGTCAAATATTAGGTGGCTGAGTGTGTTTATGGTTTTGGCTGCACCTTCCAGTCTGTTCCATTGATCCTCAGATCTGCTTTTTAGCCAGTACCAGGTTGATTTTATTATCGTAGCTTTGTAGTATAATTTCAGGTCAGGGACTGTGATTCCACCAGACTTGTCCTTGTTGCCCAGGATTGCTTTTGCTATTCTGGGTCTCTTCTGGTTCCAGATGAATTTGAGGAATGTTTTCTATAGATCTGTGAGGTATGCTAATGGTAGTTTAATGGGAATTGCATTGAATCTGTACAACAATTTTGGTAGTATGGCCATTTCCACAATGTTCATTCTTCCTAACCATGAGCAGGGAATGTTTTTCCATTTATTGAGATCCTCACTGATCTCTTTTTTCAGAGTACTGTAGTTTTTATTGAATAGATCTTTTACTTCTTTTGTTAGATTGATTCCTAAATATTTCAATTTCTTGGATGTTATTGTAAAAGGCACGGTTTCCTTAATTTCTCTCTCAGGCTGTTTGTTGTTTGTGTATAGCAATGCTATTGACTTTGTATCCAGATACATTGCTGAATTTGTCAATTAATTCAAGGAGTCGTCTTGTGGAGTTTTTGGGGTCTTCCATGTAAATTATCATGTCGTCTGCAAGTAGTGATAGCTTTATTTCTTCCTTTCCTATCCTTATTCCTTTTATTTCTCTCTCTTGTTTAGTTGCTCTGGCTAATACTTCCAGAACTATGTTGAATAGTAGTGGTGACAGTGGACATCCTTGTCTTGTTCTTGACTTTAAAGTGAAAGCTTTCAGTTTTTGTTCATTTGATATGATGTTGCCTGTTGGTTTGTCATAGATGGCTTTGATCAGATTACGGTAAAGACCATCTATTCCTATTTTTTCTAGGGTTTTTATCATGAATGCATGTTGGACTTTATGGAAAGCTTTTTCCACATCCATTGAGATGATCATGTGGTTTTTGTCTTTGGCTCTATTGATATGATGTATTACATTGATTGATTTCCTAATATTGAACCATCCCTGCATTCCTGGAATGAATCCAATCTGGTCATGCTGTAAGTTTTTAATGACGTTTTCAATCTCATTAATTGATATTGGGTTGTTCAGGATTTTTATATCTTCCTGATTCAAATTTGGTAATTCATGCATTTCTAGGAATCTGTCCATTTCTTCTGAGTTTTCTATCCTATGGGAGTAAAGATTCTCATGTTAGGTATTAATGATCTTTTGAATTTCTGTAGCATCTGTAGTCATTTCATACTTTTCATTCTTTGTTGCATGAATTTGAGTTCTTTCCTTTCTTTTTTTGATAAAGTTGGCTAAGGGTTTATCAATTTTATTCATTCTTTCGAAGAACCAACTTTTTGATTCACTTATTTTTTGTAGTGTTTTCTTCATCTCAATTGCATTAATTTCTGCCCTGAGCTTTATAATCTTCTTCCTTCTTTGGGCTTTTAATTTGGCTTATTCTTCTTTTTATAGAAGTTTGATGTGTAGCATTAGGGTATTTATTTGCTGTCTTTCTGTTTTCTTTATATGTGAGTTGATCACTATAAATTTCCCTCTGAGGACTGCTTCCAATGCATCCCCCAGATTCCTATAAGTTGTATTTGCATTTTTTGTAGGTATTTTTTAATTGCTTCTTTAATTTCGTGCATGACCCATTGGTTGTTCAGGAGGTGGTTTTCTAATTTCCAAGTTTTTATGGGGTTTTTGGAGTTCCCTTTGTCATTCATTTCCAATCTCATTGCCCTGTGGTCAGATAATATGCATGGGATAATTTAAATCCTTTTGCATTTAGGTAGGTATGCTCTATGGGCTAGAATGTGGTCTATTTTAAAGAGAGACCCATGTGCAGCTGAGAAAAAAATGTGTATTCTGATGTTGTGGGGTGGAACACTCTGTATACATCTACTAGGTCCATTTGTTCACACCTTTGGTTCAGGTCTGTTATTTCTTTACTGAGTTTTTGTCCAGTTGACCTGTCTCTTTGCATCAAAGGTGTATTTAGGTCCCCTATTACAATGGTGTTATTAATTATTTAGTTTTTCATGTCTGTTAAGATTTGACTTGTAAGTTTAGTGCTCCAATATTTGGTGCACACATGTTTAGGACTGTTAGCTCTTCCTCTTGCAGCTTTTCCCCAACTAGTATCTAGTGGCCCTCTTTATCTCTTTTGATTGTTTTCAGTTTCAAGATTTCATTGTCTGCAAACATAATAGCTACCCCTGCTTTTTTCTGGGAACTGTTGCATGGAGAACTGTTTTCTATCCTTTAGCTTTCAGTCTGTGGATTTCCTTTTGAGTAAAATGTATTTCCTGTATACAGCATATTGTGGGATTTTGTTTCTTAATCCGCTTTGCCAGTCTATTTCTTTTGACTGATGAATTGAGGCCATTTACATTAATGGTCATAACTGTAGTATGTTGGCTTATTCTTGTCATGCTATCTACTTGTTGTCATTTTCCTACTTTTGCTATCTGTTTAATTGCTTGTTCTGCTTGAGGGTTCCTTTCTGTTGCTGTCCTTCAGATTGTGGTCTCTTTTTTCTGTGTCTACAATATCTTTAGTACTTTTGTAATGTTGGTTTGGCACTCATGAATTTCTTTAGTTGGTCTTTGTCGTGGAAATATTTTATTTTTCCATTGAAAATGAAGGATAGTTTTGCAGGATACATCAATCTGGGTTGGAAGCTGTTTTGTCTCTGAATCTGTAGTACCTGGCTCCAAGCTCTTCTTGATTTCATGGTTTCTGTGCAGAAGTCTGCTGTGATTCTGATGGGCTTTCCTTTACACGTGATCTGTTTCTTTTCTCTAGCAGCTTTAATATTGTGTTCTTTTGCTGGGTATCTGGGATCTTGACTATTATATGGGTGTGTTTTTATTTGGGTTATAGCTCATTGGAGTTGTATGTGCCTCGTTTTCCTGAACATCAGTATCTCTTACTTTGCTTGGGAAATTTTCTGCTATGATTTCTGCAAATATTGTTTTTATATCATTTGTGTTGCCTCCTGCTGTTTCATTGATGCCTATTACTTAGACTTTTTTTTTTTTTTTTTTTTTTTTTGCCTCATCTTGAAGCTGTTGGATTCATTTTTCCTGGATCCTTGATGACTTTAAGAGATCCTTCCTTTCATGGTCACTAGCTGCCATATTGTCTTCAAGATCCGAAATTCTATCTTTGGCTACATTCAAGCAGTTTTGCAAGCTTCTGATGGAAGTTTTCATTTCCTGGAAATCTCTGTGTCTGTTTCATGCATTCTAATCCATTCCTAAGTTGCTCGTGTAATGTTTCCATTTGTTTCCTATGTTCTTCTATTGTTTTATCTGTTTCTTCTCCATATGTGTGGAGCATTTCTTCCATTATTATTTTCATTTCATTTTTTGCCTGAGAGATTATTTCTGATTTAATCTCTTCCTTGGCCTGATGGAGTTGTTTCTTTACTTCAGTTGTGATCATTTCAGAAATTGCAGGTGTGTGGCTCTCTATTTCTCCTATATCACTGTTTCCTGGACTTGTTGTGAGTGGAGTTGAGTTCTGAGGCTGCATTTTGATCCTCTGTTTTGTCGTTTTGGTTGTCAGATGAAAAATGCTGAGCTACAAACTACCCAGGCAGCCCACAAAGGACTCTAGCAACCCTAGTTTACCTGGATATCAAACTTATCCAAAGATGGTAGCAGACTGTGAACTCCTGGGCCAAGGAACCCCAGGAAGTTGCTGGGGTGCCCGGCTCAGGCCACACCTGCAATGTGGGAGAATATTGTCTCACCAGGCAGAGCACTGGCATGGGCCTTACCTGGCAAGAGGTCTGCTAAAAGGCTGCTCTAGTGGCCACTCATAAATATATATTAATAAGATACTTTCCATATGAAGTATCCAAAAAGTCTGACTTAGTTGCTTTAAGCAATCATTTCACATAACAAAATTCCAAAGTCAGGGCAGCATTAAGTAGATCACTGTAACTGCAGCTCTACTTATTTTCTTGGGGGTTCTGATGGCCTTGCCATCTTCTGTGTTGTCTGCATTTTCAGTATCTCCATTCAGTGTTGCAGGATCATGACACACGTTCCAGTATCTCATCTAGGCATGACAAAATTCAGAAGCTAAGAACAAACTGGTCCTTCCTTTGTCTCTATAGTCCTGTAGGTGACTTTATTTTGTGTTCTGTTGATTATGACTGAGACATCTGTTCATGCCTAGCAGAATAGGAATATCATGCCTCATCTAGACAAGCCAGAACTCTTCCCAGGCAGGCATGGGTAGGTCAGACTCCCTTAAAATCCACAACACTGGAGAAGAGGGTGGAAACTTTAGGAAAATTGAAGTTGTATAAATGAGAAAGAAAGGAATACCTGTCCAGAAGATAATGGTTTCAGTTTGGGTTTTTAAAACAATGTGTAAGTAGTTTATTTAGGAGATAAAACTAAGAAATGCTGGAAAAGTAGGGAAGTGAGAGAAAGAAGGGAAGGCATCTCACAAAGCTTACCTTATAACTCAAATTGTAAGCCTGGGCAACTGAAGCTACAAGAGGCTGAAGAATTATGGGAACTGGTGTAGAAAACTTCTTAGTGTTGTTGATAGTCAGTGTAGACATTTCTTAACCAAGCTGTGAAGACATTGGAACATTTATCTGCCAATTTCTATTAGCCGTGGCTAAGAGTTTCTCTCAGTGGTGCTGACCTCAAGCATTTCTAACCAGGGCTACATGAAAGCCTCACAAAAGCCTTTGACAGACAGTCACAAGCAGATAAGTTGAGTGGCTACAGGAAATGAGCAGAATACTGAAGGCATCTGCTAGAGTAAACAACAGGCCTTGCTACTTAATATGAACTGTTTACATTTATAATTTCATATTTAAGCCTTTAGAACTGCCATGCCAGCCCCCAGACTAATCTAAAATGAATGCAACCTTCATCATACCATGTGCCTTGTAAACACTAACAGTTGCTCCAACTGACCAGCGGAGATTTTCGGAATGAAATCCATGTGTGTGAGGACCCTGGAGATACAAACGTCGACTTTGTAAACAAATGGTGGCAGAGATGGCTCTTTAGGGAGGCTTGCATCATATTCTTCTTCATTTTGAATTCCTTTTGATCATGCTGCATATTTTTAACTAGGTAGAATATTTCAAAACTTCTTAAATAGGAAGGCCCAAGGAACTCTGAAGATCTTTTAAAGCAACTCAGACTTTGTAAACAGAAAAGTTCAAATAGAATCTTTCTTTGGGTTAGGAAGGCGTAATAAACATAAAATAAAGATGATTCACTGCAGTGTTGATATGTATTGGATCATTTTCCCCAGATTTAAATACTGAAGCCCTACTCCCATTACTGGAGAATAAGAATATGATTTTATTTGGAAACAATGTATTTGCAGATGTGATTTAAGGTAGGAACTGTGGTATGTCTGATGTCCTTATGAAAAGCATGCCATTTGAAGGTACACTTGCACATGCTGGGAGGATGCTGTGTGAACCTGAAGACAAGTATTAGGCTGATGCATTATAAGCCACAGAACACCAAAGTTTCCACCAGGAGTTAGGAGAGAAGCACAGAACAGACATACTCTCACAGTTTTCACAAGGAATCAATTCTGCCAACTCCTTGACTTCAACTTCTCGCTTCCAGAGCTGTGGTATACTAAGTTACTGTTATTTAAGACACTCAAGTTGTGTTACTTCGTTATGGTAGCCTAGGAAACTAATCTAGGAGTCTAGAATATCTTTATGATGACCAGTATGATTATTAAGATTTCTGAGTAAAAAGACATCTTTAGATGATGATATGACTATTTGTGGTCCTGGTCTTTATCACCAGTGGTAATCACATAGATTTGCTTCACTTACTCTAGTTGCATGAGTGAACAAAACTACATGAATGTATATTTCATGAACAATGAGAATTGACTAGATTTTTCATATCGGAAGTCACTTGGGCTGAAACCATTGCTGTAGTTATTTAGAGATGTTCAGTGATTTTTCTCCTTTCCCTATGAAATTTCACAAAACTTTTCTTTCACATGCCTGATCATTACTTCTATCATGACAGTTATTTGTTTAATGAAGTCAGTTAGGTGAGGTAGAAAAGGACATGAAGAAAAAAAGGAGAAAGTTTTAAATTATCTTGGTAAGAATTTGGGATATTGAGAAAGGGGTTAGATGAAATTATAGTTCTAAGACTCCAGCTCAGCTCTTTACTGAAAAGGAACCCTTCAGTAATTCTTTGTTTTGAAGCCCTTTCCTAGTAAATGGTTGTGAAGTTTCATATGTGTGTTAGTATCTGCATCACTCTGGAAAGATACTATGTTGCTTTTACCAGAGTTTCAAAGTGAACAAAAAGTGATATGCAGGATAAATTGGAAACAGTTTGTTAGGTAGGATTGCATTTTGAAATAGCATCAGAAAATCTTTATTATTTAATTTATTTTTATAATATTAAAACAGTACATACCAGGCACAGTTTGAAACACTTTATTATAACACTCTGAAAGCAGAAAGATTGTTATTATCATTTCTGTTTGCAGATGGAAAACCAAAGGGTCAGAGAAGTTAAGTAACTTGTCCAAGCTCACAAAACTCATAAGGAATCAGAACTCACACCTAGCTCTGTCTTTCTCTCAAGACTGTGCTCTTTCCCCTCCATCTCCTGTCTACCTGACGGCAGTCTTTTCTTTAAAAACTGACTGTGAGGGCTGGTTGTGTAGCTCAGAGGTAAAATGTTTGCCTGCATGGACCTGGGTTCAATCCCTGTACCACATAACATACAAAACAAAACATCCTGACTTTGATTTCAGTGTCATCAATGCTACCCACCATTTTAGAAACATTCTTATTGAATATAAGAAAATAAACAAAATGAACACAGTGACCCTTGAAATCCCAAGACTGGGATACTGTGAGAAATGCCAGAAGTCCTCTGGGTACCAGGGCCTTAAAAGGAATGGGCGTGTGAAGTGAAGCCTACTGAGTGCCCTTTCAGCCTCATTATTCCCCTTACAGTAAAACATCCTCGAAATGTAGCCAGAGTAACTTGTTCAGAGCCTAAGCAGATCATGTCTTCCTTGCTTAAGAACTCCAGTGGCTTAATGCAATCCTACTTTTGATTTTTCACCTGAGCTGAAAAATCCAACTGAGACATTATTAACAATTAAACTGGGCTAAAGAGCACTAACTGGAATGATTTTGACTAAGCTGGGCATGTGGGCACTTTTAGAGTCTGTCTGTCCTTTACTTACTTCTGCGACATCATTTCAGTTTATCTCCCTTCATTCACTCTCCTTTGCCACAGTGCCTGGATTTCTGAGTCTTGAAAACACACATCTTTGTTCTTGCTGAAAGCTGTCAGCCCTTTTGCTTCTTTTTCTTGGAATACTCTCCCAGACCCCCGGTGACCTTTTGCATTTCTTGAAACATTGATTTGAATATTTCTTCTATAAGAAAAGTTCCCCTTGAAAACGCGAGGCTAAGTGCCCTTGTTGCTGTATTCGTTCTCTTCCCTAGCACTCTTTTTTCTTCCTATTTTCTTTTAAAATTTATTTTCATTAGTACATCTCTGCAATACATAATAAGTACATTCGTTATGGGGAGTGGGTGATATACATATTAACTCTTAATTTATTTCTGCTTCCCCTTCCTTTCCTGCTCCTTCTTGCTTCATCCACCCCTATATCCCCTATGTATATGCAGAAAGATTATTTCCTTGTTTTTTGTAATTTATCTTTTATTTTAATTTTGTCATTACTTATACTTTCGGTTTCTCACTGTAGTGGACTGAAAACTGCTGGCCAACTTATAACCCACAGCTGAACCGAGTAAGCGTGGTGCTGGGTGCTGCAGGCCCACCTGGGGACTGTTGCCAGCAGCATAAGAGGCAGAACTGGAGAAGGAAAGGCTAGGCTGTTGGGAGCAGAGAAATTCTGTGGGAGCTGACGGAAGCTAGAAGGAGTTGTTGGTTCTGTTGGAGGAGCTTGGCATTCTGGTTTTCCTGATGTACTTTGGCTGTTTCCATCCTCCAAGGAGCTTGGGACCTCACTGTTGATGAGGATGGCTGTGGTACCTTTCCGGGGAGCGCTGGTTCTTCGGAGCATTGCTTCCTGGCTCCAGTGCAGATCCCTCAGCCTGCATGCACAGATCCTTCATCCCACTGGGACAAACTTCCTAGATTCTACCACTGAACTTTGGGCCTTCCTAGCACTGATCTGTGCAACAAGTCTGCATGAGATGCTGTCGTGGGCTCTGGACCTCCAGTTGGATTCTTGGGAGGCATTGTTATGAGCTATAGGTATTCAGCTGGACTCATGGAGGACATTTTTGTGGGATCCAGGCCTTTGGCTGGATTCCTTGGTCTGGTGTGTGGCAGATTTCCTGCACTCTTTTGTATATCGTTCTTTGGATGATTATTACAAATAACCTTATAAAATATGTGTCCTGTATTAATATATTGTCTCCCCTTTCAAAAATATCCCCCAAACCAACACACTCATGTAAGAGAAACCGTGCTATATTTAATCTTCTGTGTCTAATTTATCTCACTAAGCATTATGATCTCAAGGGGCATTGTATTTTCTTGTAAATGACTCAAATTTATCTTTCTTCATGGCAGAATGGTAGCCCATTGTAGATAAATACATTTTCTTTATCCATTCATCTGTTGATGAACATATAAATCCCCTCCAAGATTTAGCTATTGTGAAATTTACTACCATAAACATGAGTATGCATGTATCACTACAATATGATGTCTTGAACATTTGGGAAACATTTTTAGAAGGGATTTCTGGGTCTAATGGAATTTCTAGCTTTAGTTTCTTGAGAAATCTCCATACTGATATCCATAGTGGTTGTACTAGTTTACATTTCCACTTATAATGTAAAAGGGCTTTTTCTCCCCACAGCCTCCTCCTCAGAATTTGCTAGTTTTTAAATTCATGATGATAGCCATTCTTTCTGGAATAAGATGAAATCACAATGTTGTTTTGATTTGTATTTCTCTCAGGGCCAAAGATGTTAAACATTTTTTCATGTCCTTACTGGTAATTTGTGTTTCTTTTGAGAAGGGCCTATTTATGTCCATTCCTCAGGTTTTGATTGGGTCTTTTATTTGGGGCTCTAATTTTTTGAGTTTTATATATATTCTAGATATAAGAGACCCAAGAAGTAGTTGGACAAATTCTTTTCCCATGTTGTACATTGTCTGCACACTCTCATTATTGTTTGCTGTGTAGGAGCCTTTAAATTTGATATAAACTCATTTGTTGATTCTTGGTGCTATTTCTTTTACAATTGTCTTTCTATTCACACAGTTCTTGCCTGTGACTGTGTCTTTAAGACTTTTACCTAAGTTTTCTTCTAGCAAGTAAGTATTTCTGTTTTAATAGTGAGGACTAGATCTATTTTGATTTTATCTTATAGGGCAAGAGATATGGGTCTAGACAGACTCATCTGCCAATGGATTATCAGCTTTCTCAGAACCATTTTTTAAACAGGCAATGTATCCTCCCATGTATGATTTGATCCCTTTGTTAAAGATCAGAGAGTTTAATTTGCGTGGGATTGATCTTGCACTTCTGCCTTGTTCCATTGACCCACATGTCCATTTTTGTGCCTGGACAAAAATGTCTTTTAGTAGATGTGAGCTTTTCAATATAACTGAAAATCCAGGATTGTGATACTTCTGCTTTGTTGATTATAGAGGGCCTTTCACTTCCTTGGTGAGGTTAGCTCCTAAGTCTTTAATTTCTTTGAGAGATATTGTGAATGGTATTGTTTTCCTAATTTCTATCTTGGAGGATCATTGTTGGTATACAGGAATACTATTAATTTTTGTGTGTTGATTTTGCATAGCCACTTTGCTAAGTTTATTAGTTCTAGGGGTCCTTTGGTAGTTTTTTGGGTGAGTGAACAAGGATGCTTGACTTCTTCCTCTCCTAAATGATCCCTTTTATTTTTTCTCTTGCCTAATTGGCTAAAGTTTACAGTATTGAGCAGGAGTGGTGAAAATGAGGGCCCTCTTTTGTTCTTGCTCTTGATTTTAGAGGAAAAGCTTTCAGTTTTTCTCAGTTTTGTAAGATGTTGCAAATGGGTTTTTCATGATTGTCTTCTATCCATTTCAGCTAAAGTCCTTCTATAACAGTTTGTGTCAGGGTTTTTTTCATGAATGGATGCTGGATTTTCTCAAAGGTTTCTCTGTAACTACTGAGATGTTCACTTGATTATTATCCTTGCTTCTGTTTCTGTGATGTATTACATTTATTGATTTGTGTAAGTTCAGTCATTCCTACTTCCCTGAGATGAAGCTGTTTTGGTCACAATGTATGATCATTTTAAGGATTTATTGCATCCACCTTGTGAATATCTTACTGAGAATTATTGCATCTATGTTCATTTTGGAGATTGGCCTATAGCTAACAATCTTTATCTTGTTAAATCTTTATCTGGTTTTTGTATCAGGATAATGCTCACTTCTAGGGAGGAGGTCCTTCTCTTTCATTTTCATTGAAGAGTTTGAAAATTATTGGCATTAGATCATTCTTGAAGTTCTCGTAGAATTCTGCAGTGAATCCATCTGTTCCTGGACTTATATTTGTTGGTAGGGTTTTTATTGCTGTCTGTATTTTGTTGCCTGTTTTTGGTCTTTCCAGAGTTTTTGTATCTTCCTGCTTCAGTTTGGCAACTAATATATGCCCAGGAATTTCTTGATTTCTTTTAGATTCTTCAATTGATTGGAATATAAGCTTTCAAAGTACTTCATTATAATCCTCTGTATTTTGGTGATGTTGGTTATGATTTTACCTTTACTTTTCTCATTGCTAATCTCGTCTGTTTTAATTATTTCTCATTGCTAAGAAACAATACCTGACACCCCAAATTAAAGGGGGAAATGTTTGTTTTGAGTTTGGAAAGATTTCCGTTGGCTGGGTCCGGAAACAGTCCTTGCAGGACAAGCAGGAGGCAGCAGCAACAGCACCAGCAGCAAACCTTTCATTTGTAAAACCTTTGCTCTTGTTCCATTCAGGTTGCAAGATTTTGGAGGTGCTCCTGGGCCACAGTGGGCCTTCCCACTATCCATACCCAGAACTATGCTAATTCCAAGCCATGGGCTAATACAGTACCACACATTGCATTCCTAATCCTAGTATCACATACTCTAGATCCCACCACCTTCAAAGAGCGCCCCCATGAGGGCATGAGGTTTTGAGGGGGACATTTAGATCCAAGACATAAAAGCATTCATATGGTTTTATCTTTCCTTCTTTGGAAAGTTTGATGGATGGTTTATCAATTTGTTCTTTCAAAGAACTGACTCATTGATACACTGATCTTTCTAGTTTTTTTATTTTAAAGAGAAAAAAATAACAACAAAGACAAACAAAACAACACAAAACAATAAAAATGATATATAATTTCAAAATAAATTACAAAAATCAATGTACCTATATATCAATGTATCATAATCTATACATTGACTTTTGTAATTTATTTTAGTTTCAATTTTATTAATTCCCACTCTAATCTTAATAATTTCTTCTCTCTCTTTTTTTTTTTTTTTTGCTTTTTCTTTGGTACCGAGAATTGAACTGAGGAGCTCATGTTTGACAGGCAGGTGCCATGCTGCTGAGCTAAACCCCTGACCCCCTAATAATTTCTTTACTTCCATTAATTTCAGATTTGGATTGTTTTGCTTTTCTAGGACCTTAAGATGCATCAGTAGATTGTTTATCTGTATTTTCTCATTTCTTTTAATGTGTACATTCATAGGTATGAACTAGCCTCTTAGAACTGTTTCTGCTGTGTCCTATAGGTTTTGGCATGCCACTTTTTTCCTTATCATTTAGTTCAAGAAACTTTTAAATTCTTTCTCTGGTTTCTTCTATGATCCTGTGGTCATTACACAGTAAAATGTCCTATTTTTGTGCAGTTTCTAAGGTTTCTTTTGCTCTTGATTTCTAGCTTCATTGTACTATGATCTGATAGTATGTAGGACATTATTGCAGTTCTTTCATATTTTTAAAGTACCTGTTATGGTCAAAAGTATGATCTATTCTAGAAAATGTTCTGCATGCTGTTGGGAAAATATGCATTCTGTTGTTGAGTGAAACGCTCTGTACACATCTGATAAGTCCATTTTCCAATGCTGTGGTTGACTCTGAATTTTTTGCTAATTTTTGTTTGCTGTTTAACCATGAGAGTGAGGTACTGAAATCCCCCACTGTGATTGTATTGGTGTTTATCTGTTCTTTAATGTCCAATAGTTGTTGTTTTATGAAGTTGAGGGTACCAACATTTGGTGCATTGATATCAATAATTTTTAGTTCTCCCTAATGAATTGCTTCCTTCACTAGTACGTAGTAGACATTTTTGTCTCTTCTAATCACTTTTAGCTTGAAGTCTGTTCTATCTAAAAATAGGATAACTGCTCCTGCTTGCTTCCAGGCCCAGGTTGCATAAAGGATCATTTTTCCAACCTTTCCCTTTTAGTCAGAAAGCTTTTCTTTTTGGAGGATGTGTGTCTACTGTAGACATTATATGATCACATTTTGATTTTTGTTCCAATCTTCAGGTCTGTGTCTTTTCATTGGAAAGTTAAGACTATTGACATTGTGACTTATTATTGAAAGGTATTTACTGTGTCCTGTCATGGCATTATTTGTCCAGTAGTGATTCACTAGATTTTCTTCCTTTTGTTTAATTACTCTCCCAGGTAGATTATGCATTATCCTTTGGAATCCTTGTTGCCTGGGTCTTTGTGTCTCTGTTTAGGATTCCCTTAAGCATCTTCTGCAATGCTAACTTAGTGGTCATGAATTTCTTTAGAATTTCTTTGTTATGGGAAGTTTTTACTTCTCTGCCAATTGTGAAGACTAATTTTGCGGCGTGTAGATGTCTGAGTTGACAATTGTTTTGTATTTTGCGTGGCACTTGAAAAACTGCTCCAAAATTTCCTGGATTTCAAGGTTTGTGCTGAGAAATTCATTGTTAAGTCCATTGGATCCAGCTTGCTTGTTGTTTAGAATATCAG
Organism: Dinomys branickii; assembly: GCA_004027595.1. Taxonomy (NCBI): domain Eukaryota; kingdom Metazoa; phylum Chordata; class Mammalia; order Rodentia; family Dinomyidae; genus Dinomys; species Dinomys branickii. Next base: position 81,955 of record PVLD010003607.1, read on the forward strand.
TAAGTTCATGATCTGAAACATCCACCTTGTCTCAATTTGTGATGCTCTGTCCTCATATTGGTAAAATCTGCTACCCATACTTTCCATTGAATTTTTCATATTTCGTATTTCTGCTTGCTTTCTTTTTGTAATTTATAGTTCTTTATCAAACTGGCCATTCACATCTTGTATTATCTTTTTAACTGAATTAGTTTATTCTTTGTTTCTTCTTTTAAACTTCTGAGATATTTTATAAATAAAATTATTTCTCTATTTAACAAAACCCTTGTCAAGCTCCTGAAACATCTTATGAACTTGCTTATGTGTTTCTTCTTTAAGATTTTCAAACATTTTGATGATTTTGTTTTTTAATTCTTTGCTTGTAACTCCCTCCACTTTAGTGTCCATGAGATCAGCTTTTGAGGATTTAAGGATTTGGAGGGTTCTCTCACCTTGCTTCCTCATATTTGTATTGTGTCATGGTGCAGGTTGAAGTTGGGGTAGAAGTGCTCTGTCACTACTGTGGAGATCTCTTTGGTTAGAATCTGTCTCCTCACGATGAATCTTTGTATTTTGTGATGATTTGGTATGTGCACCATCTCCACCCTTCTCAGCATAATATTTGAAGATCTTAATGTCTGATCTTATTTAAGGGGCTTGATCTCTGGAACCACAGAGAAAGGTGGAAATGCACCACAGAAATATTAATATGCAAAGATAAACCAGATGTTGGCATACTGTAAAAACCAATTAATAACAACAATGATGCCAACTCTAGCAATAGCAAAGAAATCCATAATAACAATGTAATCAAAGACAAATTAAATATTGCCATATAATAAGAACCAAACAATGCAACCATTGTACCACTAGGAGGTTTAGAAAAGAGGTCTGCAACAATAATATAGACACAAAGACAAAGCAAACTTTGACATCCAGTAGATCTCTACTAAATGTAATATCTCTACTACCATCAACAATGGAAAACAGTTCAGCAATAATATCATAATTAATTAATCTAGAAATTAACAAAGCTTAATATGACTATAATAATAGAGAAGGGAAAATAAAAGTAAAACTTGAAAAAGAGAAGGAAGATACGGAGGAAAGAAAACATAAAGAACCAAAGAATAACAGAATGTTAATTCAGATAAAAACAATAAGAAATGGTAAAGAAGAAAACAAATAAAACAAAGAGAGAAAAAAAAAAGAAAAGGAAACAGAAAAAAAAAAAACCCAAAGCCCCAAGGAAAGAAAAAGGAGTCCAAAAAATTTTTCCATGTGTTTGGGTGAGTATTTTTTTTCCAGTGCAAGCAGGATTGAAATCCACCAAATATGTGCGAGGAATAGTGCATTATTACTGGGTCCTATTTTGTTTCCACACCCACCGTGTGTGTGTGTGTGTGTGTGTGTGTGTGTGTATGTGTGTGTGTGTGTGTGATGAATTTCAGCCCTGCCTCTCCTTTGGGCAGCATCTGTCAACGCTGTAATGTCTGCTTCGGTGCTGCATTCACTGCAGGAGCTCGTAGTGTTTCTTTCCTCCTATTCGCCCCAAGTCACTGCAATATCTGCCCAGCTTCAGGGCTTGCAGTCTTGTGCAGCACCCACCTTGCTTGAGAGCTCTCTGTCTCTTTACCTCAGTCTGTGGCAAGTATCTAAGCTGAGACAGATAAACCCTGATCTTGTTGCCAAATGGAGAAAGCAAACAGACCACTAAGCTCTATGCTCGAAATAGGCAGGAAGGGGGTGGGGATTCAAGCAGTTCACTGGACTTAATGCCAGGACTTTTGGCATTATAGAATATAAATATTAACTAGCTCAAAATATAAGTGTTAGCTGGCTGCTTTTTAAGACAGTACTTACTAAATTTCTTTAGTGTTTGTCAGCGTGGAGATGCATGTGGACACGGCATCAGCATCCGGACTCTTCGTATCTGCATCCTCATTCTTCACCAATCAGGAGCCTCAGTTTCTGCCATCTTTGTCCTCCCTTTGATGTCTTTACTTCTGCAGCTTACATCCTTTGTATTATCTTCTCTCCTTGTCCTGAACCTGCACCTCCACTGAGATTTCTTCACTTCTCTAGACAATAGTTCATATGATATCTTATACATCTATTATCATAAGCCATCACATTTTTTAGGCAAATTCTCACTATGTAATTAAGGCTGCGTTGAACTCACAATGTAGCCCAGGCTTGCCTGAAATGTATAGCATCCTCTGGCCTCCACCTCCTGAGTGCTGGGATTACAGGAATGTGCCACCACACCCAGGAACCCATTACACGATATAATAATTATGTATTTGTTTCTTTTGTACTACACTACCAGCTTTCAATCAGTGGACCTCTGCGTCCTGCAACCTAGGATGCTACTTATCGTGTAGTATTTGCTTAGTGGCTGACCCAGTGAATAAAGGAATACACAAATGTGGAGATCTCTCAATATATTTGTTTCACTCTAAAACTCTCTTGGATTTTTACATCTTTGCCTTCATCCTAAAAATATAACAGTTCTACACACCAGGCATCAACACAGGATTTATCACCACCTCCTGATTCATTCTCAATTTCTAGATGTTAGGATATCCTGCTGTCCACAGCATCAGTGCTAAGCTAAAAATCTTCAGCCTCTTATTAGCTTTGAACATCTAATGAGTCACCACATGTGGTATTTGTTTAAAACTGTCTTGCTTTTTTCCCAGTGCCTGGTGCCAGATATCTGTTCTCTTGTCCCTTTAACAGAAAGTCTCCTTATTGCCATCGTTATGGTCAAAATTGGTGAATACACCTGCTGTCAGATTTTAGTGGATCTCATGGTGTGCAATCAGCTGTTCTTTTAGCTCTCTAATTTCAGCATTAGAATATTGGTAGATATAATTCTCCTTGGCTCCGAAGTATTTCTGATACTGAAAGACCAATGCACAGTTTTATAAGCTACCTAGATACTCTGGGTAACTGAACAATTGTGACGCTGAACCCAAGATCATGGATTTAAACATATGCTTCATCTGGGCTGGCTTGACCCCCAAATGACAATAGAAAATGCATTTTAAGTAGTGTGACCTTAATTATCACCCTTTCTTGATTTGTATTAATAACGGGGCTTCAATTTTTTCAAGGATGTATTTGTACATACACAGTGATGAGCAATCATGCCCAGGAGAAGGAGTATGTCTGGACCAAGATTGCACAAGGTCAAATCTCAGCTTCTACAGTACTGCTCTGTAAGTAGGACGGGTATCCATGTTTTCCACTGCAAAATGAGGACAGCAGTAGTAGCCATTTTATGGGATTGTTCTGTGCATGGTACGCTTAACACAGAGCTTGGTGTGTACCCAACACGATTTCAGCAGTCATCACCATTGCTGTCATCATCACATTCTGGTCATTACCTAGTCGGCTTAGGAAGACAAATAAACAGTCTACCTGGAAGATTTTTATGGCCAAACAAGTCAGATTGAAATTACTAAGAAAATCCCATATGCATTTTTCCTAGGATAAATTACTCTCAGAAAAGGAAGAAAGTATGAAAGCAATTCTCAGGGTGTTATACAGCTGTTTAAGAAGTTGTCAGTGAGATCTGTGAGCATGCAATTTCGATTTCTTCTCTAAAAGTTGGCAGTATAGTGGGTTTTCTGTGACATACAAAATCTTCTTAGGTCCCCCATATGAAGATAACACCATGTGTTCCAAAAGCATCATACTGTTTTTCTTTTCCTGAAGTGTGTAGTGTGTACACAGTTATGGAAGTCTCCGTCTGTCTCTCTATCATCTACCTACCTATTGGTGTATATACATCAAATTTACATAAATAGTTGTATCTCTACTCATAAACTCAGTTATTTCCATAATTCTGGCCATAAACTGAGTTGGATGAGAGCTCAATCAAATTCAACGGTTAGATTCAATTTAACCATGTGGGGAAATTTAACACAGTTCTTTTCCAGCCATGGTTTGTTACCAGAATCATGGAAAGAACTGAATTTGTGATCCAGGTACCACTGTATACCATATGCATGATATGTGTGTGTAGTTTTTTCCTTTTAAAAAAGTGCTATCAGTGTCTTTTAAATTATCCCAGACAGTTTTCTATCTACTAACTACATGAGAAGAGTGCATTTTAAAAAAAAGATGGCTATGCTGGGTTTTTTTTTTTTCCTTCACACTTAGGGTATGTTTTATTAGTGCTCCCTAAAGAACTACGTGTCATGGTATCCTTGGGTTTGGGTACCCAGCTCATATACTGACACTTTGCTAGGTCGTGGGACTTATTTTGATCAATGGGATAGCAGAAGCTTGGCAAGAACTGCCACCCTGGGACTGTCCTCTTGGAATGCTCTCTCTAGAAAGCCACCTGCTGTGTGAGAAGTCTGACTACTGGGAGACCACCTTGCTGTGGGTAGGCTTAACTAATAACACAAAAGGAAAGCTGCTAAAGGAAAGATACCAAGGCACCACATCTGAAAGAGGCTTTTTGGTACTTCCAGCCTGAGCCATCCACCTGCCATTGTAGCATATGATGGGCCACAGTCAATGTCATATAGAAAAGAAGGACTATGTCTATTCTCAACCCACAGACCTGTAGGAAATAATAAAGTATATTGTGCTAATCCATAAATCCTGGAATGGCTCATTAGATAGTAATAGATAGCTGAATGCAGAAATATACTGTGGTTTTTTTTCTGGTGTCCAATTAATAAACATATGAATTGTTACTAATATTTGTTTGGCTTTTTTCTTTTCTTTTCTTTTCTTTTCTTTTCTTTTCTTTTCTTTCCTTTTCATTTCTCTCTCTCTCTCTCTCTCTCTCTCTCTCTCTCTCTCTCTCTCTCTCTCCTATTTAAAGCACGATTCTGTAGATGCATTTGCACACACATGCAGGTATTTCTGTAATATAGATTGTTCCTACTGAGGTTGCTGGGTGATTGAGTATGTGTATTTAACACAGTGATAATGTCATAATGTGTTTTCCTAAAGGCTAGAACAACTTACACTGTCACCAACAGCTACACTGTTGATTACATTGCCTATTCATCTAATTCTTGCTAACAGTGTCTCTAACCATACTTCATTGTTATTTTACTAAGTTTTTCTTGATGAATGGGATTAATCATTTCTATATAAATTTACCACCTACTTTTATCTCTTCTGGAACCATTTTTATTGTGTGGTTTACTTTTCTCTTTGTTGATTTGTAGGAAACATTTATGTATTAGGGGTTATAGCCCTTTGTCATAACTGTTTCACATATTTTTTCAATTTATTGATTTAAATCACATACCATTTTTAATGATTCCTTTCAATTTTAACAACATAGTGTACACACATTGCCCTTCATAGTTTCTTAGCAAATTTTCTAATGATCTTCTGTATAAAGCTTCCCTATTATAAAAGTATTATACTATGTTGTCTTCTATAATATTTACAGGTCAAAATAGATTAAAATATTTATCTTCAGTGGATGGTACTATAGTTTTCTAAAGCACTTACAGTTCAAAAATAGACTCAAATATTTATCTTTAATTTGAATTTGTGGATGATATTAAGTAAAGCTGTATTCTTAATTTTTTAAAGTGTAAAAGCAGTTGATTCAAAACCATTTGTTGAATAATTTGCCCTGTTTGTTATTTTAAAAACTGGTAAGTCCCAAGTGAATGTAAGATAGGTTTGGCACGTATATTATTTTTTCTATTATTTTTCTCCTATTCATATGGTAGCATAGTTCTTAAAATTACCACTTGTTTTCTTACTAGCATAAAATTAATTATTCTGCCCACTCCAAATTTTAAATGAGTAAATTCTATGTGTTAAAAGAAATAGCTTTGTGTATGAGTTTGTGTGTGCATATGTGTTTATTATAGATAATTTACTAATTCATGCTTAGAAATTTTATAGAATGGAATATATACAAAGTAAATTTCATTTTGGAAACATAAGGAGAAGCTCTCAGAACAAAAAAAAAAGCAATATCTGAAACCAATACTAAATTTAAAGGTTAACCTGACAAAATATTTTCGTAATGTCACATAAAATCAGACTTAAATTTCATATCCTGAGGGCTCCAAAGCCTTTGTCCCCGCTTTCTCTGACTTCTCACCCACATAAAAGCTAATGGATGCTACACAGAACTAGAGGAAAACAGGATCACCAGCAACATTAAAGCTGGCTGGGAAGAAAGACTGCCAACACTTTGCTATTCAAATTCTGATTATAAACCTGCACAGCATAATTGTGTCTAAGATAGGTGAAGACGTATGGAAGTCTTTTCTGATATTTTGAGGAATGACAGAAGAATGATGACTGTTAACTTCTGAGTCTAAACAGGGCAAAGTCTTCAAAACAGCTTAATTAATATTTAACAGCATTTTGTTAGTTCAAATGGTTAGAGACTGGCATGTTCTCATTTAGCTCTGTTTAGTTTTACACAAATAAAATCAAATTTTCCTTAATGTACAGGAAGCACTCGAACGCCTGCTAGCTTTTGATGCAGCCTTGCCACTTACACAATCTGCTTGAATTTGTCAGGTTTTGCTAGGTTCATGTCAGTATGTTGCTTAGGCTTTTGGCTCTCGTTGATAAAACCATGTACTAAAATCTAGTTTCCGAGAGTGATAAGAAAGTGTTATAACAAGTTCTCTGACACATACATTGATCTTAGACAACCTGTAAAAACAGTAAGTGGCATGTAGCCTAGAGCTACAGTGGCCCAAGTGGATCATACCCCTTGAACTTGTGGGCATGTAGTTAAGAATTGAATTGTTGGTGCACAACAAATGCATCTTTAATCCTGAAACAAGTTGAAATGAAACAAGCTAAGCTGTTAACATTTTAAAAATCTGATCCAAATTGTGACTGCCCTCTGTTCCTTTTTGATAGATTCTGATACTTACTTTAAAAACAAACAAACAAACAATTTTCTCCTTAATACTAAAATGCAGCTAAAAGAGAAAAAAACCTCAAAGAAGAAAATTATTCCAGGCTTACTATCAAAAGGCAAACTTTGTTAAATAATTTTCTTAATATTCTTATATACATTTTAAAATGTTTGTGTTCTCACTAGTAACACAGTTCTTAAAATTACCACTAGTTTTTCTTAATAGCATAAAATTATTACTATAAATTATTATTTATTATATAAACTGTAATATGTCCCTCACCATATTATTTACCTTTTTCTTTGTGAAAAGCAAATACAATATCATACCTGTCACTTCTTTTCATGTGCTAACTTCCTAAGATCAACGTGTCCATAATTTTACCTAGTATGTAGATCCCAGTTCAAATGGCACCTTAATTGTCTCAGTTGTTCAGATAATTACTTCTTTAAGTCAAATTAGCACCTCTGAACTTTTTTTTTTAAAGTCATTTATTCACATTTTATGTACACATATACCTTTTCCGGTACATATAAAAGTATTGAAGAGAACATATTAGATAGACTCACATGGTTGTACGGGTTAAAATTATAGCTTCTGCCAAAACAAAAGAACTGATTGTCTCATGATACTGAGAAATCTAGTGGGCTTTAGCCGTGGCTGCGACCAGAGCCTCAGTCTCTGTGTCCTTCCCGTTTCTGCCTGTCTCTACTTGGTTTCGTGCATCTCACAGGCATTTTTCTGCAGTCTGTTAAAAAAGCACCCATTTCTTGAAAGTTATGGCGACAAAGTTTCAAACAAAGTTTTCATTGGTCGTGGTGAGTTTGCTTGTCTTGAGACTGTTACTTTGGACATGGTGATTGGCAGGCTTGAGTCATGTGCCCAGTTCTGTGGCTGAAAATGGGCAGCAGAGAAAAGGAGAAAGTGAAGCAGTATAATATATATACACACTACTTTTGGGATTCTTATTTTATTTACCTTTGAGTACCCCATGGTTCTTGAAGTGCTGTGCTTTTAGTATTACGTGAACTTTTGCTGAATGAAAGGACCATATCTGGGTAAGAAAGGGGAGGGAAACTTTTTTCTGGCATCTTGAATTTTTGATTTGTCAGGACAATTAAGAGAACCTAAGCTTGAGGTTTAGAATTGTTTTCTAAAATAATTCCATGAAGCAGATTTTATGTAAAAGAAGAGAAAACTTAAGGTGAAGAGATTGCTGTGGAACCAGTACCAAATTGAATGGTAAATGCTTTGCACCAAGAAGTTGAAAAGTAACCAGTGTTTTTATGTTGGTGTGCTGATGGGGCATCGCTCCCAAAGCATCAGCGCAGAGCCAGCTTTGAGCTTAGGTTATATAGGTTTTGCAAGTGGGAGATACAAAAACTTGAAACTATGGTGAGTTTTTATTGGATAGCATTAGTTATTCTTTGTTGTTAAGCATAAAGTCCTTGAAACCAGTTACCAAACAGGGTAGGTTTGGAAAGTAGAGGCTGTGCAGTTGAGTGCAATCAAACTGAGCTGGGTCAGGTTATCTCTGGTGCAGTTAGTCAAGGCTGAAGGAGTCAGACAGGGGAGCTGTGTGGTGGGCTGCATGATCTTGCTCTGTCTTAATATGGTGTCTGACTACAAATTGACTTTTAAAATTTTTTTAAATTTCTATCACAGGATAACTGTGTCTATAATTTTAAAAGCAGGGGAAAGAGATACCTGCAAGTGTATGTTGCTTTAAAAAATAGGTAACCTCCATATATCTTTCCTGATTCCCTCTCTACTTGCTCTATGCCTAGGAACATGATCTGAGTGGAAGTTGTCAACAGCTTTCTTGGTATCTGTTTTCAGGTGAGTTTGTCTAACGGGAAACATCCGCAGAAATTTAGGAGGCAAGAAGAGCAAAGGGTTGGGCATTTGTTCTGAATTTCCAGGTCACGTGGGTTGGCTAGAAGTCTCTTTCAAAAGCCACATTTATTTTATATTGCTGCAGCTCCAGATTCAATAATGGTTTCTTCATTTTGCTCCTTTGCACCAGCACTAACTACTCCTCAGGAGTTTCCCTAAATCCCCTCTGTTCCTTCCTAGATAGTCCCCTTCAAGTCAGCAGTCAGGGCAGTCCCTACACTTCCCGGAGGGTCCCTGGCTCATATTGGCTCAGACAACAAAGAAAAAAGGGAAAAAAATTCTGTTAAAATATTTATTTCATAGGTTAGAGTGGGAAGAAGACTGAGTTTGGCTTCTGCATAACTGTATCTCTGAAATTCTTTGTCTTCATACTTTACAACAGTTGCCTAGTTAAAGCTTCCTTTGATTGCTATTGTTATAGCATTTTATTGGTAGTGATTTATCTGAGACATGAAAAGCATTCTTTGAGGGCCACAAGCTCCACTGGTATTTATGAATTTTAATACTTCAAAAGCTAAAGTCTTGCTTCTAGAGACACAGCTAACATAAATCCATTGGCCTTTCACTTAGACATGAACTTTATTCCTAGTGGTTGAAGGAAAGAGGCAAAGAAGTTTCATTCATCATCTCAGCATCAAAGCCATTCTAATGAAACCACAAATTAGAAATTCCACCTGACCCAGCTCTTTCCTTATGCACACTTTCCAGAAAGAGTTGAGGACATCATATTACAATGATACTTGCATTTTCATGTTTGCATCAGCACAGTTCACAACGGCTGCATCTAGGAGGCACCCTATAAGTTCACCAACAGTTGATGAATGGGTAATGGAAATGTGTTTACACACAATGGACTGCTACTCTGTCATAAGGAAGGGTGAACTTAGATATCTGCAGTAAAATGGATGCACCTTGAGACCACTGAGTGAAATAAACCAGACATACAAGCTTAAATACTGCTTTGCTTCTCTTATGTGAGAAACTCAAAATATGAATATAGACCAAAATAAAAGACAGATAATAGGAAAAGAGGATACATGTTGTTCAAATGAGAAGGAAGTCAAGAGATAGGGTTTGGACAGGCACTAAAGGGGATAAAAATAGAATTAGTATGTGTTATTAATGCACTAACTCCACATACGGACTGGAATCATTATGGAGTGCAAACACATGCTAATATAAATAAAACTAAAAAAAAATGAAAATAGCCAAACAATTCCAGTTGCATGTGGCTTGAATGACAAAGAAGTCTGAAAAAAGAAAAATGTTTCTTTCATTCCCATTAAAGCAATTTAATATTAAGATACTTCAAATGGATATCTGCAAGCATTGTTATCTGGTGCGAATTTCAGCATGTTCCTTGGTTTCAAAGTGAATTACTTTTGCACTACAGGTAAAATGTATTATTCTCCTTTTACTGTGACATTTATTCTGGGCTTGTTTATACCACTGCTGTGACTGTGTAAGCCGGTGCTTTTTCTTTCCTTTTTGCCTTTCCTCTTTTCATTTTAAAGGCATGTCTGCAAGTCATCTGACCCGGGCTGTACATGAGCTGCCCAGCATGGCTGGGTAAAGAACATCATATCTTTTGTTCAACAGTTTTTGTATTTCTTTCCAGTCTTTTGCTTTTCTGGTCCTCCAACAAGGCTAATTACAAAGGGAAAAAAGGTGGGACTGGTGGAGAGAGAGCCTTTAAAACCACTCCTTCTGCAGTGAGGAACAAAAGAGAGCACCAAGGGCATGGCTAGGCCTCCACAATAAAAGAAAAAAGAAAAACCACCTAATGAGGATGTCGAGATAAGTGCTTGTGAAGAAAACTGGCAAAAAAAAGAGCTTTTAGTCCGAAAGTCCATAAATAAGTGTGCATCAGATGGGCACTAGAAGAGTTTTAACAAGCTAGGCCATGGAAACTATATCCTTCTATGCAAGAGCTGCATGCTTAAAAAAAAAATATCTCTTTTCTTTCTATGACTTTTGTTCAAAAATTCATTTAAAAAGAAATACTTGAAAATTAAAATGTTGTATTCATGTCTCTGGGTCCATTACAGCGTCAATGCCATATAAAGAGTTATTTTTGAGACATAATTACGAAGGCTGCTAGTTTCTTACACGTCAAAGATTTTGCAGAAGTACCTGAAGTTGTTCATGGAGAAGAACTCACAGGAAACATTTTGCCATTGGGGTCTTCTGTTGCATTTTTACATTTAAAATGAGAGGAGAAGCAACTTGGATTCTATAAATAGCCTATCATAAGAGGGGCTTTTGTTCATGGAGTATAATCTTTCTGTGGTAGTAGGGATTTAACTCAGGTTCTCTGTACTGACTTACATGCCTAATCTTTTTTATTTCTTAATTTGATACAGAGTCTCACTAAGTCACTCACTAAGTTAAGAAGACTTAACTAGAATAGACTAAGCTAGAATTTACAGTCTTTCTGCTGCAGCTTCCCAGAGTGCTGGGATTACTGGACTGTATCACTATGCCTGGCATTTTTCATGTTTTTTAATAAAAATTGCTGGATTAGCCTACCAAAGAATTGCATAAAAGATAGGTAAAAGGAAAGTAGTTTATAATGAAAGTATTATGAAAGGTGAGCCATGGAGTATAAAAAAACATAAAAGAATGGTCATGAGTTTACATAGAATTGAGATCTACAGGTGTAGGGGAGCTATAATATTGATTGTCTGATACTGGAGATTTAATGCCACAAGCGACACTTCATTTAGGAATGTCATATTTTTGAAATGGTGAACATCTCTGTAAATTTCTGAACAGAACAAAGACTAGCAGTCCACCAATTTACATGGTAGTTACATTTGGAGAAGGGTGAGGATTGTAGTTAGATCTAAGCAGGCCTCCAAAGTCTCAGGTCATCGGAGGTGAGCCTTGTGAGGGTGCTTGGATCATGAGGACTCTAACTTTTATAGATTGATCCACTGACAATATTATAATTTAATGACATTATTGAGAAATAATGCAAAATTAGGAGGTTGGGCCTAGTTGAAGGAGTGGATCATGAGGCTGTGACCTTAGGAGTGTATTCAGTCCCTGACCCCTTTCTTACTGGCTCATTACCTCCGTGTCTACTTCCTGGCTGCCGTGAAGTGAGCAGCTCCCCTGTGCCATGCCCTTCCACAGTAATATTTTGCCTCACCTCAAACCCAAAGCAATAGAGCCAGTAGGCCATAGACTGAAATCCTTGAAATCTTTCCCCCTTTTAAACTGATTTGTCAGACGTTGTGGTTCATTGACTAACAGAGTGAACTAATCTAAAAACTGCAAAAAACACTCTGTTAATATAAAGACAGTGCTAGCTTCTAGGTTCAGATACTGAAGGCATTTCTTTCTGATGAATGTCTGATAGGATGCTAACGGTCTAGGGACTTCTGGAAAATTCTTCACTACAAGGGACTCTTCTTGTCCCAGGATACCTGGTGTCTTTAGCCACTGTATGCTACATGACAGAAATGCCACCCAATAATTGAGACAACCAACAATCCCCTTGTAAATCTTTAAAAGACCCCAAGGAAACTCTATTGGTTTAGTTGAAACAAACAGCTCTTCAATAAATGTGTTCTTCTTTTCTATATTTCATCGTTGCATGTAAAAAGTAATATTAGGTTGTATAACATGACATGGAACATCAAAAACTCATTACACACTTGTTTTACTAGACAAAAACACAACCACTGCACAATAAAAATAATTATGGATGAAGAAATAGATGACTTTCATACTGAGTGATCTAAAATAAGTCGAAAACTTTCACTCTAAGAACCTCTTGAAGATACTTTCAGTTACAATGGAGGACATTTTACAGTGATATTGTGACACTACAAATTGTAATTGACTTTCAGAGAACAGACTTCAGCTTCTCCATGCCCTCAAGGTATGTGATCTTACATTAGTACACACTTTGTCAAATCTGATTCCTTAATTAGGACCCAGAGTTCCTGTGATAGTTGGAAACTTCTTTTTTTCCCCCCTGATAAAAACTTCATAATATGATGTGATTGACACAATTTCATGATGAGCAATTTAAGATTGTAAAAGTCATTAATGCATTTTTATGGTTCCTGTTAATGTGTAATTAAATTCTGTGACAGATGTTCTTCAAGCAAATCAACAGAGATTTGTTTGTCTATTTATTTATTCATCCTTTGATAAAATAACAAATTGAAGATGGAAAAGTTTTGAGAAATCAACCAAGTGCCATATTAAATTTGCACTAAGAAAACCTCTACTGACCTTTGTTTTGTGGATATTTGTCCTTGGCTCTTGGTGTGAACCACCACTAGGCTGCATTTAGAGGCTTTCATATTGCCCACTAAAATTTCTCAATGAGCCCTTTGGTGATAGAAAATGTGAACTTCTGCATCCCCTCTAACAATCTTGCTTTTTTTCTCAGAACTGAGATGGCACTCAAATGTTTATGCATGCAACTATTGGTAGTGTCTCATCATTAATGTGGATGTAGCAGAATGATCAGCTGTCTGCCAAGTTCATGTTCCTTTTTCATAGCCCACAATTATTGCAGGAATAAGTTTCTAGTCGTGCACACATTTCTTAGCATTCTTTGAATTTAGGTGGGTCCACATGACTCAGTTCTGGTCAGCGGAATATGGATGAAAGGAAGGTATAGCTCTATCCAGACTGGACCTACAGTACCCGCAACCATCCCTCATGATCTTATTTCTCATCTGTGAACCGGATGTCAAAGTGAATGGCATTTTTGCAATCCATGTATAACAACTTGCAGGGTCTCTGTCATCCTTTCCTGAACACTTGCAATATTCCAGTTAGCCTAATGAAGGATTGGATTATACCAGGCACTTTCATACAGGTTTTATTTAAACTTATTTAAGCTCATATCGATTATTAAGCTTATTAAATTAATAATCTTGTTAAGCTTATTAAAGCTTATATAGATTTTCTTATTTAAGCTTTAACATCATTTTATCACTTATCTCACATGTGTGGTGATGGAGAACAAGAGTAGTTGGGGAGTTATTGCGCCAGGGCAACAATCTGTGTACCCCCGACAGTTCTCATTCTCTCTTCACCACTTTTCACAGCTCCGAGGTTTCATGCTGCAATGGTGGCACTTAGTATCATTCATTCAATCTCTCTCACACACATTCCAACACAGCAACAACAAACCACTAGTTCAACCTCAAAAATTTTAATTCATTACAGTAATTTTATTTACTTCACAATTTTCCTTAATATTACTAATAACTAAATTAACATGGATATTTGAAGGAAAAGTTTCATTTTTTTGGATGCTATTATGAAAAGTGTGGTTTCCCTAATTTCTCTCTCAGCAAGTTTGGTTTTTGTGTACAAGCATGCTATTGTTTTTTAAGTATTGACTTTGTATCCATCATACAACTATATTTGGTTATTAACTCTAGGAGTCTTTTGGTGGAGTTTTTGGGGTCTCCTATGTAGAGTATCATGTCATCTGCAAGTAATGATAATTTCACTTCTTCATTTCCTGTCCTTATTCCTTTTATTTCTCTCTCTTGTCTAGTTTCTTTGCATAGTGTTAGCAGAACTATGTTGAGAAGGAGTGGTGATAGTTGACATCTTTGTCTTGTTCCCAACTTTAGAGTGCAATCTTTTAGTTTTTGTTCATTTAGTGTGATGTGCCTGTTGGGTTTTCATAGATGGCTTTTATCAGACTGAGATATAGACCATCTATTTCAATTTTCTGTAGGATTTTTATCACGAATAAGTGCTGGACTTTAGTAAAGAGCTACTCAAATAGTTAATGAAAAGTCAACTAAAACAGTATATAAATAACTAAACAAGGCAGTGCTCTAATAAAACATTACAAAATTAGTATGTGGGTTAGATTTGTCCCACGTGTTTTAGTTTTCCAATGTCTGTTTTATGCACATACTACTTTTTACGGTTAGATTTAGTTTTCTAATTAAGATTTAACTCTTTACAATTTTCCTAATTTGTAACATTAATGTGTATGCATTAGGAAAAGCAAATATTGTACTCTATTGTGATGCATTAGGATCATTAGAGTTCATAGTACTCTATTCAAAAAATTTTTGGAGTTCAGAAATAATTTCTAATGAGGAAAAGCAAAAGAGTGATTTTTAAAAATTTTATTTTTACTAGTACATATTTGTCATACATATTGATCACATTCATCACAGGGAATTTACACCTGGACATAATGTATCTTGCGTTTTTCACATTCCCTTCCCTTAAACCCTTTTCCCCTATTCATTTACAAAAGCTTTGTTTCCATTTTTTTCACTCTGTTCTCTTTTCCTTTTCCCTTCCCTTCCCTCTCCCCATCTCTTTCCCCTTCCCGTTTGAACACATTCTTTATTTCCTAATATCTGTCCTTTGTTATGCTGCCTTATTGGCTGTTTGAGTTTCTCAGACAAGAGAAACAATACAATATTTAATCCTGAGTGTTCTATTTACTTCACTTAAGATTACATTCTCAAGATGCATCCATTTTCCTACAAATGGCTCAAGTTTATCCTTGGCAAAGTAACACTCTATTGTATATAAAAACTACATTTTCTTTATCCATTAATCTGTTGATGGGCATATGGGCTGTTCCCAATAATTAGCTTTTACAAATTATGCTGCTGTGAACATGGGCATGTGTACATCACTGTGGTATAATGCTTTTAACACTTTCAGGAAGATCCCTTTAGATATCTTCCTGAATACCTTGGTCAAATGGAACCTCTGGCTTTACTATTTTGAGAAATATCTATACTGATTTCTGTAGTGGTTATACCAGTTATATGGAGATGGGTTAGTGAAAAGGGTGGTTCTTGACATGTGGGATTATATAAATGTAAACAGAGAACTAAATTCATACAAGAAAATTAATGTTGAGTAAAAATGAAAGTATTGAGGATTTTCTGTATTTAATCCAACCACTGAAAATATTTAATTCTTTGCTCCTGGCCCTAGGATTACAATGCGCAAAAACCAGAAATCTCACTCTTGCCATACAGAATTTATGGGTTAGTTGGGTACCCATGAAACAAATAACTAATGCAGCGCATAAAGAATATGTGTACTTAGCAAGCAGAGGGTGAAATACGAGCTTGACTGGAAAGAAGCAAACTAATGTTAGCAGAAAAAAAGGATACAATAAGTCCCTGAGTTATGAAGAAGTTTTATTCTGGGAGAACGTTTGTAAATTTGATTGATTTGTAATCCGCCAAAGTGAGTCTTGTACAGTACACCTGTGAAAATTTGCAGCTTGAATGTTTGTAAGTTGAGGACTTACTCTATAAGAAACTAAAATAAATGGGGAGACGCTCACTGAGGGTTTTGGAATTTGAACAAGAAAGTTTAATATAGATCTTTTATGGCTGAAAGGCTAATGGAAAACACTGAGATAAAGAGTGACATAATCTAGAGACTAAATTGATGTGTGTCTTATGTTCATTTGTCCATTTACCTTGGGTGGTTGTAGAGAGTGGGAGGTAATGAGCAGAAGCAGTAGGTATCACTAAGTAGCAATTCTCAAAGAGGAGCTCGGTGCTGTTTAGGAAATAAAAGGCCGGTTTTCCCAGAGCATGGATTGCAGGAAAGAGGGTAGCTTGAGTTAGGACCAGAAACAAAGGTTAAAGCAGATGGTGGAAAGTTTGAATACAGCACACTGACTGGGGTTGACTTGAACAAGTGATGGGACATGAAGTAACCACGAGGAGATCTGAGCTAGACAAGTTTTAGCAGAATAAAAATTAGAGAGGGAATGTCTGGAGGCAGGGAGTACAGGTAATAGAGTCTCTGAACAGTTCAGGTCATAATGGCCAGGAGATGAAATGAATGAAGTTATATTGTATTATGTAATTACTTTCCTTTTCTATAAACTCCTTTGAGTTAAAAGTGGCATCTGTTCATCTGCCTGTGGCACAGTTTTTTATTGGATGAAGAACAGTACTATTCACTGGCTGCTGACAATGTCTCTCCTTGTGCTCTGCTATGTTTTAATTATGTTTGACATTCATTGCACGCTATTATCCAGTGGCAGCCGATTGAAGAAATGCAGTTTCATTTGAAATCAAACAAAAGTGAGGACACAGGTAATTATACAGTAATATGTTATTACTTGGAAGCCAGGAGATGTTTTGGCTTAATATGCTTGTGGCTTCCTACCTACCTCTCCACTCCCCTATACTGTTTGATTCAATTGTAGGAAGCCTTAGCCCACTATTTAATTACATAAAGCCTAAAGGAGGAAGAGTTCAAAAGAATACAGAAACTAGACATAGACTAAGAATTAGAAGAAGGTGGTAGCTATTTATTAAGAAATTTTTCTAACACATACAAAAGTGGGAAGATCAGTATAATAAACACCTTGAACTTATCATTCCATTTCTATTATTCTCTTCATATAGCCTAACTTGTTTCATTTCTAACCACTCCTACATTTTAACCTGGATCCCTAACCCATATTGTTGTACAGTAACTCTCAGATATCCTGTGTTAATATTTCATTATGGATCTTTAAAAGAGAAGTTTTAAAAACAGACACACTACTACTATAATATCTAAAATAAAACTAAAACATTTAAGTATAATTAAATAACTAATTATTGTTTAAATTTCTCCAGTTGTCATATCATTTTTAGTTGATATTTGTTTTCCTTTATTGTTCAAATGAAGATGCAATAGTAGTCATAGATTTATATTCCTCTTAAATCTAATTTAATTTACAGGCTATGATTTGGGTTTTTTTCTTGCTACTTATTTAAGAACTGCTATATGACAAAATGCTTTTGTCACACAGCAATTCCAAGTCTGAATTTATTGATTAGTTGTTGTGGAAGGTGTAATTCTTACCCCTAGGCTTCTAATGAAAAATAATTACACCTAGAGTTTTGATCAGATACTTTTCAAGCATATTTCATGAGTGAGCCCGAGATCTGTTTTATCATATCATGTGGCACTTTATGTCTGGTTGTCTTTATGTATGTGTGTTGATATTAAGGAATGGATTCATGTGTTTTCAGATTGATCCAATTATTTAGGCTTCTCATTAGTTAACTTGAAGTAACAGTTTTTAAAAGAAAAATAGGAGAAATACTCAATGAGTTATTTACTATTACCTACTATTAGGAAATTATGATTTTTTAAAAAGGTGATGTGTTTCAATGCATACTTTTTAAATTCATTAATTATTTCATATTTCCCTAAGGAGCTTCAGGTTGGTTGCTGTTTCCTTTTGGTTTCCTTCAGCTATTTTTAAAACCTTCTTTCTTTTCTATCATGACAAGAAGTCCACTTTGTTTGTGTCCTGTCTTGGAATCAGCTTTTTATTCAAGGGGCCCAGTTTCTTTTCAGGGAAGAATGGTATATAGGAACCACAATCTGGGCATTTGGGGTGCTCGTGACTACAGGGTTGCTCATTGTTTCCAGCCCTTTCCAATAGACAGAACTAAGAAGTATTTTTGTTTTAAAAAGTTATATTATGATTTCATACTAATATTTTTGACACGCATTTAGGATTTTTATTTAACTTATTTGCTTTTACCATTGCATCTCCTTTTTCATATGCTAAAAATCTTTGTTTCTGATGACATTAATGCAATTGCTTCTTTGCTTTAATATAGCAACATGCGCTTGCAAAAATAACCATGCCAATACTTTGGCTAACCGTATGATAAGTAAATAGTTTGATTTATTCATGGTTCTTTTGTCATTAGAATATAGTCTACAAAGAATATATCAATAGATATTATGGATATATTGAGCTTATAAATGTATAGTTCTACGATCTTTAATACAAAGATAGGAAATGAAAACTTTTTGAGTATGCTGACAATATGTCCTCATGAAGTTCTTTTGTAAATCAGATGTCCTGATGCAATAAACTGTAGTCAATTTAAATATATAGTTCAATGTTTTGACAAATGTATACACTCACCTACCATCACAATCATGAAATAGAACATTTCATCACTCCTAAAAGTTCCCTGTGACCATATATTTTAATATATATTTATATTTATATACATGTATTTATGTATTGTTCATTTCACATCCTTATAATAAATACAGAAGATATCCTGTTGAAGAAATGCCTATAATCCTAAGGTGATTCCCATTAAAATATTTGTTATTTAATAAAAAATTTATTTTATCTTTATCACTAAAATTCAGACCCGCAGCATAAAGTCAGTATGTTATGTATCTGTAGGAGAAAACATAGTTCCACAGTAAACAATTATTTGGCAAGAACTCTAGTATTTAGGAAGAAAACACTGCTGCCTTTAATGATATATCTTCAAGTACTTACTAAATTCCAACCGTGTTAAGCACTTGCTATTTATTCATTTGTTTAATGCTGAAAATAAACCCACAACTAGGTTACAACATCACCACCATTTAAGGATAGAGAGAATAAGGCTGGGCTGGGGATATAGCTCAGTTGAATAAGCACTTGCCTGGCAAGTGCAAGGTCCTGAGTTCGATCCCCGGTACCACCAAAAAAAAAAAAAAAAAAAATTTAGAGAGAATAAGGCAAATGATGTTAACAAACTGGTAACATCTCCAGCTATTAAGCGACCGAGTTAAGATTTGAATTTCTCACCCTAGCTTCAGAGTCTTGGCTTGTAACTGGCTCACCACACTGCCATCTCCTCGTTAGATAGTTACCCGTGTATGTTTGTTTGCTATTTATTTAAGCAGCATTGCTGTGAACATCTTTGAAGGTATTAGTTCTCATCAGTTAATCATTTACTGACCTCGTATTTGTGAGTCGACAGAAATTCAAAACCTATTGCAGCCTATTTCGAACTTCAGCATTTTGGTATTTTTATGATCATTAGAATAGAGAAATGAGAAGAGATACTTTTGAGTATTGTGATAATATATCCGAGATTTTTCACTTAAATAAGTTCTGCAAAAGATTCAGCCAATTTAATTATTCAGATAATTTAAAAATGCATTAACTCATGTAACCACCATCAAACTAAAGAGGCAGTATTTTTATCACCTTTCAATTTTTTCTTGTGCTTATTAGCATTTCCCATAAAATTTGAGAATTGAACTCTTTTAATTGTAGTGTTCTGTTTCGAGGAATAACTAAAGTATTTAGCTATAGGCCATCCCATTATTAAGTGAACTGTCTCTGGGTAGAAATTATCACTTATGCTTGCTTCTTTTTTACTGCTAGAGTCTCTGTCAGAAAACATTGACTTGAAGTTACCAATATTAAATTCTTCATTCTCTATGTAAGCTGAAAGCTGATAGTCATTGTGTTGTCGGTAACAGCCTGAAACTTACATGTCTCATGAGCTACCTTTACCAGCCAGTCCTACCTTTTTGATGTGTATATTTGGCTTTCATTTAGATGAAAGAATACTTTTATATCTCTGTGTCAGCCTGTATACTGTCTAAAAGATGGAAAATTTCAGGTTTTGAACTATTTGGAAATTTTACTTTTAATCAAAAGTATAAAAGTAAGTTCTATGAAGATGGGGAAATTTATTAGCTGTCTTAGTTACTTTTCTTTCATTGGTGAGACAAAATACCCAATGACCAAAATTAAGGAAGGAAAGATTTATTGAGCTCACACTTTGTGGAAGTTTCAGTCCATATTCAGCTGGTTCCAAGGCAGGGTGTTTGGCAGAAGAACAATAATTAAGGACAGTGGAAAACAGCAAAAGCAACAAGAGCAAAAGGGGAGGAGCAAGAGAGCAAGCATTTTCCCCTTCCTTATATTGTATACAGCTTACCCACCCAAGATGCCCACAATGCCAGCATTGGACCATGAATCAATCACAACATCTAGAAGCCCATACCATGAATGATGAGGCTTTAGGGGAACATCTAGATACAAACCATGACATTCTGCTCCCGGCACCCAAAGACTTATTCACATCCCTTAATGCAAAAGGCATTTTAGTTCACCTCTAAGAGTTGCCAAAGTTCTGATAGTTTCATCATTGCTGAAAAGTCCATGTCCTAAGTCTTCTCCAAGATCTAAGGCAAATTCTCTTAGCTCTTAGCCCCTGTACAAATGAAAAGTTAGACACTTCCAACATTCAATGTTACAAAATAAATATTACCATTCCAAAAGGTACAAGCAGGGTGATTTAAAGGATTGGGACCAAAGCAAGTCCAAAATCCAGCAGGGCAAATATTAAGTCCTGTAGTTTCATGTGCAACATCTGCAGGAATCTGTGGCAAGTTGTGAGCTCCAAAAGGCTTGGGTGGCTCCACCTCTAAGGCACTGCTGGAGCTTGTATCTCCCACATCTTCTCTCTTGGGCCCACTTTGCTCCCTCCTTGCAGGTTTCCTCAGATGATCCACATTCTTGGCTTCTCCAAACTTCTGGAGTCTCCATCGAACCTTCGTCTTCACTCTCACAGTTTCATATACTCCCTTCTCAGGAGCACACTGCCTAGCCTCCCAGGCCTTCTTCTGAAATCTGGGTGGAAACCTTTTTAACCTCAGAACTCTTTCATTCTGCATGCCCCTAAGACCAGCACCACATGGATGATGCCAAGGTCCACTGCCAGCTGGAGCAGCAGCCATGGGAGTTGAGTGCTTGGATTGCTAAGCACTCTAAACCTGATTCTGAGGAATTCTCCATGTCCCCAACTATTCTGCAACCTGGTGTAGCCAACACCCTTTTGGAACATAGTACAGCTGCTGCTGCCATTCTGGAAGATTGTGTTCTGTAGTTTTCTTCTCAGATCAAAGCCTTTCACCTTTGCAGGTTTGAGGCTGCAAAGGGTGGAATTTTTCTCTTCTTGTTATGCCCTCATGCCTTCTTCTGTATACTCATGTTCTTTCTCAACAGTGGAGATCTCCCCAGCTCTATCTTTGCAATCCATAGCTTTACTAAAGCTTCCATTCTGACCAAACCCACAACATTTTAAATCATTCAGCTGGGCTCTTTGCTCTTGGTTTGCAACATAAATCTAGCTAAAAGCCCCCAACAATAGCCATGCCACCACCTCAACATTTGACTGCCTTAAATTTTTTTCTGGCAGTTTAATTAGTCTGCAGCCCTTAATTTTAGTCTCAGGCAGTCTCCAGACAAAGGAAAAATGCAGATAAACTTTTTATCAAGGCATAACACACATCATTTGAAGGCAATTCAGTCCTTCTTCGCAGAAGAAATTTCTCAAACCTGGTCTTTAGTGGTAGTATTTCTATCAGGCTTCTTGTCTCCTGAGCTCTGGGCAGAGTCTCCCATATAGAATAGCCTAAGGTGTTCCAGGGCTGCTCTTTCAGGAGACATCTCTGAACCTTTCCCAACTCTTCCCACAAGCTATTCCTAGAAGCTCTTGAACCACATGATCTGGTATAGTTATAGCAATGCCCCCTCTCCTGGTACCCAGTTGTCTTGGTTACTTTTCTCTTATTGCTGAGACAAAATACCTGACACTCAAAATTAAGGAAGGAAAGGTTTATTCAGCTCACAGTTTGTGGAAGTTCCAGTCCACAGTCAGCTGGCTCCAAGGCAGGGTTGTGTGGCAGAGGAATTACAGTTCATGGCAGGGGAAGACAGCAAAAGCAGCAAGGGCAAAAAGGGAGGTGCAAGAGATCGAGCCTCTTTCCCTCCCTTACAGAGTATGCAGCCTACCTGACCAAAGATGGATGTAGCACACATGCCCTAAATCCCAACATTGGACCACGAACCAATCACAAGCTAGAGAAACCTGCCACCATGATGAGTCTTTGGGAGACATCTAGACACACACCATAATATTAGTATATAATAAAAAATAATTTTAAAATTGGAAACTATTATTTATAAGGAAACTAAAAGTCAAAGACATGAACTCACATAAGATCACATAATATAAAGTTGTAATTAAAATATTTTTATATAGCAAACTGCCTGCTTTCCCTAAATCTTATTTGCTAATTCCTAGTGTTATGCCTTTTCATAGTATTATGCTGCCATTATTTACTGTTCTATTCCATAGGAATAACTGTACCCAGACAGAATTTATAAAAATTGTAGATACTATATTCATTATACCAGGAGAAAATTCTCATGACCATGCTTTGCAGTATCAATTAATACTGTATCACATGCAAATCAACTTCATCATAACTATTCTCATACTTACTTGTGATATGTACCTTCTCAAGCACCAGGCTATGCAAGAGGAATAAAAAATTTGCAACAGCTTTTTAAAATCTTACTTTTCCTGCCAGTCACTACAGAACAAAGTAACCCAATGACCAACTGGAAAGGAAGTTGCTGCCTGCTTTACAGAACATTCCTTTACGATATGTGAAAAGTGCACAAGATACTTTGAAATGTGTTGCCTTAAGAACTTACAACACTTTTTCTTATTGAAAAAGTAAACCACATCCATTTGCAAAAATGCTAATACTATGTAATTATAAAGATAATAAATAAAAACAAAAATTGTCCCCAATGCTTTAAAATTCATTTCTGTTAACATTTTGCTGTGTACTTTTACATTTTGTAAAAAAATTCAAGATTTTATTGATTTAATTTCTATAAAACAACTCACACAGGAATAATATTTATTTACTGCTAGAGACAGTTGGGAATCTTGGACCTTAGATCACTTGATTTTAGATTACCTGATTAGCATGTGTGATATGTCAATTACTAGTCATGTGACTTTGAGTAAATTAATCTCACTGTGTCTCAATTTCTTCATCTCTCAAATAATAGTAATGTTAGCACTTGCTTCCTATGGTTGTTGCAAAAATTAAATGAAGTGTTTACATAAGAACCTGGCACTTAATATCATTATTACTCTGAAATAGTGAATCAGTATAGATTCACTGACTGTTCCTCTTGCCTATTACCTCTCTCTCCAATTCCAATTCCTTTTGTAGAGATAATGCAAATTACAGCTACCACAAAGAACCCAATTTTTCTCTATGTCTCTGTGGACAAATTTATGGTACTATTTTGGCTTCCAATATATTTTAAAAATTCAAAGAATTACATACTTCAAGCATCTTGAGTAAGTTTTCTAAATAAGTAAATGTAGGGACAGTCAGCTTTTATGCACAGGCTGAACGGTCTCCCTTATTGTGGGGAAAGTGGCTAATAGACATGTTTATGCAGGGAAAGCAAAGGGCCGAATAGGTGCTGCTCTCACCAAGCTTCCCTTTTGCTGCCAAGGTTGGATGCTACAATTTTTACACCTTTCCTCTGTGGCTTGTAAAAGTTTATACTTTTATTTGTGTAAATGGGGTGGATAGAAATAATTTCATCCAAATCCATCTCTCTTTCATTTCAGAGATTATTTTTCTTTTATTCTCTGAAATCCAACCTCTAATATCTCTTCTCTTTTCTTTTCACTTCCTATTGGTGTCGTTTGCCATTTTTTCTAGCTACAGAAAAATTGGGTTTTTGCTCATGGCTAAAAATGTGACTGCTGATACCACATGTTCTCATTTTGCGTCTCATCACAATTAGAGAGGCGATACCTCCTTTGACTTGTTTCATTTCTGGACAAAACTGGTCCATACTGGGTCAGGTGATGAGGTCCCGAGATGAACAAGTACAGCTGAGGAGGTTGGGGTCAAGTAAGGCAGACGGCCGCTGCTAGATGCACATGCTAGAATGGTGGAGGGGAGGCTGAAGTGGGTGGGGCCTGCTGCTTTGTAGTGACGGCAGGAGCTAAGCAGGCCATAGCACCAACATGGCCCTTGTTTAATTCCCTTCTGCTCTCTGCCTCTGCATCAGCTCACTTTCATTACTCAGCAGCATGCTGTGGGTGTGACTTCTGTTCTTGTATGCCATTGGTGCCATCTGCTCCTGCCTTCCTCCCTTTGATGTCATTATACAGATGGCAAGGGCACAATGGGAAGTGGCACTTAGTTTGATGTGGTAGCTCCAGATACATCAAACCTGCGCTGCATCGGTGCTGCTGATAACTAATCTAATTCCCATGTAAGTCTAATAATGTAATAATTATTACATTACAGAAGTTTAACATCTGAAATCCCATCATAAATTATTGAAATTATATGAAACCACTGCAAAGTATGTATCTACAATATAGAAGATAGCATATATGATTTTTAAAAGGTAATCTGATAAATTTCTAAAACATAATGACAACTTGCTAACAATAATTTACCAAGGGTCAGAAATATTGTTAATGTTATAAGGAGGGAAGAAGGCTACAAATTTGTTTGTTAATTTGACTACATAGGTGTCAGGGTGCATCAGTGAACAGCTACTGCTACTTCAGGAAAAAAGGGAAATTAATATTCATTAGACTCTTGTTTACACTTCTGTTGTCAAGGTCAATCAGTTTGCTTTAAGCACAATGTTGTATTAAAGTCACCAGTGGCCTTCAGTGTATGGAGAAAACTTACTTGGACTTCACAAGTGTTTTTGATTTCTACATCGCTCACAGTGCACATGGAACCGTGCTCAGGCTACATTTTGCTGGGATTTAATGTATAAACTTTTATTTAGAGTGGTCATTTCTGCCTGACAGGACAATAGCTAAAAATGAAACCAAAATTAATATACTCGGTAATATTCTCCACATTTGATCTTAGCCAAAAGGATGAGAAGCAATACATGGTAATATTCTCAATTGCAGAGATTAAAAAAGTATTTAGCCTTTCAGTTTTAACATAAATATTACATGTACTCCTATGGAAGCAGTCATTCCCAGGCACTTGTGATACAAAAATGATTGTTTTTTAATGTTTGTTTACCTTTGTATCCAACATGTAATTGTTAAGTGAATTGTGATCAGAAAATTTTTACAATGAATATAGTTTTATAGACATAATACTATCAGGGTTTTTTCTTATTATAAGGAGAAGAGTAATTTTTCATGCCCCTTCAAGTGTGCAGGTACTGATTTGATGGAAACAGATTCTCTTTATTTTATGTACTCCCCACTAAACTGCAAGTGTGGATTCCTAGGTGCACACTGTGCACAGGGAAAGCAGTCTTCTGGAATGGCTCTTCTGTCTGATTACTCTTTGATGCTTTCTCATTTCATAGAAAATCTGTTAGAAACATTGCAATATGTTTTCTACTTTTATCTGTTGTTGCCTAGGCATTTTCATTGCAAAACAAGAGCTGTGACATTACTCAAGAAAGACTCAGTACAGATGCCTAATCCTGAGATCACCTGCAACCAACTCCCTACTCACTAACATGAAGATGAAACTTCACATAAATGGTCTTGTGAACTCTTCTGAGCTCAAAATGTTGCTCCATTGCTCTTTTCTTGATCCCATATGTCGAATATTTTAACTGGTTTAGAATGATACAGTCATATGTCTTTTAACTATAACAAAACAGAATAGCATTCCTATGTATACAAATGGTATGCTTTTTATTGATAGTGAATGTGGAAAGGCATCAGAGGACAAAGAATTCTTCAATAATTTCCATAAGAAGACATAGTATTAATTATTCTCAAGTTAAAAAGTTAGTTTAGCAAATTACATCCAAAGAATGTGTCATACTTTCATACAGTGGAAGAGTGTATGAATTGTGATTCAAAAAGGACTTGTGATACAAAAATGATTCTTTTTTAATGTTTGCTTACCTTTGTATCCAATATATAATTTAAATAAGATTTATTTCCTGAAAGAGTCTTGAAATAATTAGACATTCCTCTGGAGCACTCTTAACATTTTTTGTAGCTGTGAGAGATGATAGATGGAACTTCCAGCAAAAAATAATTTCCTGATACTGTAGAAGTGTAGAGGACTGCATTAATCATGTATGACCGAGAATAGACCAAATTCATAGCTAGACTGGCAATAGTCATCTATTTGGCTGGCATTGTGGACCGGGTCCTAAATTATTTATTATATAAAACTGCACTGTGCAACACAGTAGCACTAGATGCATGTAAGTATTAAAGCTTTAATTAATTAATATTAAATCAAATTAAAAATTCATTATTCATGTTTCAGTGTTTGATAGCTACATGTGGCTGGTGGCTATCATATTGCACAGTGCTAGTGTAGAATATTTCTGTCATCTCAAAAATTTTCATTGGGGCTGGGCATGTTGCTCAAAACATTAACCTCTAAAACCCTGAGTTCAATCTTCAGCCCTGGGTTCAATGCCCAGTACTAACCAAACACAAAACAAACCAAAAACCAAAACAATGGAAGTTTATTTGGCACTGCTAATTTAAAATTAATGCAGTTCTCAACCATCACAAAAATTGTCTATTCACTTACCACTTTCCAGGTCATTTTTGTTTCAAAATAGCTTAATAAATATGGGTTTGGCCACTGCGTTGAATATCTCCAAGTGATAAGTAGGAAGAAATAAATGTCATGTATTCCAAGACCATTAAAAGTAGGTATTTAATTCAAATAAAATGGGAATCTGGAAAAAGAAAGAAATCACAAATATAGAGAGGGAACAAAGCAGGAAGGTGTTTGCTGAAGACCCAAGAAAAGCTTAGAAATTGCAAGTAGGTTCTGAAAACAAGGGACCAATATGTTTGGCTTTTATCTTATGTTGTAGTCAGGGGCTTATAAGGAGACACAATATAATAAAGGACACATATTTTACAAAATTATTTTGTAATAGTCACCCAAAGAATTATATAAGAGAATGTAGGAAATCTGTCAACCCACTGAAGACCAACGAATCCAGGTGAGGGTCTGGAGTCCATGGTACTGCCCTGCATGAGATCAGCTGAAGACTTAGAGCCTGTAACAATGACGTCCACAAGTTCAACTGGAGGTGAAGAGCCCATAACAATTCTACACTCGGGCCTGTTTCATGGATCTGTGCTGGGAAGGCCAAAAGGTCAGTGGTGGAAACTACAAAGTCTGTGACATTGGTATGAAAGATTTGTCCTAGCAGGCTAAGGGATCTGCACTGGAGCCAGGAAGTGATGCTCAAAGTAAGAACCAGAGCCCCCCCAAAGTGAAGAGTAGCCATCCCCAGTGACAGTGAGATCCTGAGCTCCTTCAAAGATGAGAACAGCTGCGTTCATCAGTAAAGCCAGAATGACAAGGTCCTCTAAGAGAATCAACCCCAGAAAAACCAATAGCTCCAATGCCTCCCAGCAGCTTCTCTGTTCTCCAGTTCTGCCTCTTATTCTGCTGACAACAGTCCTCAGGTGGGCCTCCCACACCGAGCAAGCACCACACTGGTTCAGTTCAGCTGAGTGTTGCAAGTTGACCACCAGTCATCAATCCACCATCCTCAGCATGGTCAATGTGCTTCCTTTACTCCACTAGGAAATTAGTTGCTTATTCTCTAGATTAACCAAAGTAAAGGTTTTGGACTGGTAACACAAGGTACTGTGGACAGATGGTAGAAGAAAGTAGCACACTGAAAGCTGTTCCAAAATGAATAGGATCACCTTGAATGGTGATATCAGTCCTGGTTCCCTTTCCTACTCACTTCCAAAAGAACACCAGCAGCAGATTATTTATCTTCCCCTGTCATCACCTCATCTCCACTAGGAGATTGGCATATCTTTTGTGCTGATGTCATGCAATGCTAAATGAAAGAAATTCTGATAATTGATATGAATGATTTATAATAAAGAGCCAGGTGACAGGTCCACTGTTCTGTATTGCAATGCCCAAATATACAATCCACATTTACACCAATAGATGTCAGTTAATTCCTTAGTATTTTATTCTTAATCATAAAAGAACCAATGATAACTGGTTATTTGAGGATTATCTCCAAAAAGAAAGACTAAAACAAGCAAAGAAGGAAGAAACAGAACTAATGGAAAACAGAGAAAATGCAAGAAGAAAACCTCAAAGATACAAGGGCTATTCAGTACTACTGTGGCTCACTAAATGCTTCTGTGTGAACAGTTCAGTTTGCAGCAGAAGTTTTTACAAAATTTTGCTTCCGTTTGTGAAATGCACATTGGGTGAGGAACACGACTGAAGTAGTCTTCCCCACATGAACAAAAATGTGGCCACTTTCTCAGCATCATGGAAAGAATTAAGTTCATAAACTGAGGTACCACTCTAAAAGAAATACTACAGAAATAAAACAAGAACAAGCTACAACTAAGAGAAATAGAAAAAATTTAAATATGAGATTAAATATGACATCCAATGAAAATTTTGGAAGACAAAGATGAGAAAATATAAAAGTTGAACAAAAAGAAAATGAGATAGATAATAAAAGAAAAGAAAATTAGATGTCCAACATCTGATTAAGAGAAGTTCCAAAGGGAAATACTATATGGAAAATACGATGAGAAAGAAATACAAGAGTGGCCTCTCAACTACAATGTATGGGTACTGGGCCACTTCTTGAAAAAGGAATGTATGTCATGGCATCGGATGGTGAAATTTCAAAGCATTGGGTACAAAAATGTTCTTAAGAAAGGTGGGTCACATTAAAAAGAATAAGAATTAGAATAACATTGATTTTGCCAACAGCAACTCTGGATTTCTAGAGAAATACAGACAAAGCTATTGTACATTATTCTTAGATATGGGTGTAATTGCCAGAGGAGACACCCAAAAAAGCTGACCATGATCTACTCTAGCATGAAAAGAGGTGGAGAGTGACACACTAAGAAATGGTTGTATTTTTATTAGAAATCTTCATCAATCTGACATCTAAAATTATCTATGCCTGTGACTAAAAATAAATTTAAAAAGACTTCTATAAAAATAAGGAAAAGTGATTTAACATATAATTCTTATTGAATTCTCAGTTTAGAGTGCAAATAAATAAATACATGGAATATTTTTATCCCAGTTTGGGAAATATCCAATCATAAGGTGTTAGTATATTAGTTATTATTATTTATTAGTATAAATGAAAAGAATATTTGTGAGTATTTGGGTCTTTTTACACATATTTGAAGATATAAAGTATACAATTATTATTCATGCAATATAATAAATGTGTCTTTTTAAAAGTAACTGTAGCGACACTTCAGATTGTATCCTCAATATTCATAATAAAGATATATTAAATCATTAAGCAAGCAGAGAAATGACCTAATTGGCAAGGAATGCTTTTGTGTTCAATTCGTCAAAGATGCTTTAATATCAGGTAAGCCTAACATCTTGATATGACATTTTAGTATGTCAGTGATTGTAAAAAATTATACTCTTTCTTAGGATGACATTTTTCTTGAAGTTGAGAATGATTAAGAGGAAAAATCCAAATATATTATCCTGAAATCTTGAAACTCCTGTGTTTTCCACCAAGGCTTCGATTAGAGAATTGGCAATACCTTGTATTATAATGCTTTTAATGGAATAAAATCAAGAATATAGAATTATCAATAAAAAGTTACATTGAAATACAATTAATAAAATGTTACTAAAACCCAATTAATAATATTTATATGTATTCTACATATGGGCATATATAAATATATGTGTAAAAAAATCCCATGGTCAATCTAATAACAGTGATTTGTAAGAAGGATAAGTTTCACAGTATAACTAAAACAATTATAATATAGTATAAAATGTATGCTTTCTATTCATGCTAAAAATCACAAATACTGCTAAAACAGTAATGGTTTATTGTTATATTTACAATTGAAAGAACTACTAAATTTTAGTTTTAAGTTAGGAAAAATAAAGGTTTAATGTTTTCTCTTCCATTTTCAAAGACTTTTGACTTCTCCAAATTTGGAGTTTGTTTTTCCTGAAGTGGACAGATTCAGTATCTAATCCACTTTTTCATTCTCTGAGTTTTCTAGACAGTGTCTTATGCATAGTATGCTTTGCACAGGGATGGGTATGTGTTAGTATGAAGATGGTGCCCATGTGTGTGTGTGTGTGTTTGTGTGTGTGTACACACATGCAATTCTCTAATCTTGATCTGCTCTAATTTAAATGCCTTAAACCCAACTGGTTATGGGACAGAGAAAAACACCTCATACTGAAATTGATTAGTTGTGTTTCTAAAATGGCTGGTTAGTCTCCAAAGTAGTAAGAATTTCTTGTAGCTAAAATATAGTGACTTATTTACTATTAAGTTCTGAATATGGAAACACATACCATTTTAAAAATTAATTTTAACATTAACCCTTTAACAACACAGACAAATTAAAATCTAAAATGTTGTGTAGCAACATTTAATTTCTCCTTCCCTGCTTCCAAGTCTCCCAGATTCCATTTCTAGAAGAAATCCAGTGCACATACAAAGAGGGAGAAAGATCTAGGCATTTTCTCTGCGGACTTCTACATTTTGGAAGTTGTTTCGTATTATGTATACTTTCTGAGGACATGTAGCATCCCATTGCTGACTGCACCATACTTTATTTATTTGGTTCTATGTTAATGGAAATTTAAGACATTTTCAATTTTTTATTCTTATCAATAGTGTATACACAATTTTGAAGACATTTAAACTAAGCAAGTTGCATATACTACTAAAAATAAAATCTTTCCATCAGAGAGAATTTACATCTTAAGTTTAGATGACTTTGGCTTCTACTTTCACTCACACCAAGAATATGTGAAGGTAGAATTTTGTAAAATGCATATTTACTTGGAGCTTGGAGCTATTTAGAAGAGTGCGGATAAATTCACCAGTTACTAAACATGTTTCTTTATTTTTCTTTAAAGCCACATACTAAGATTAAAAAATAGTAATTTCCCTGGCTAATTGATCCTTTTATTTTCACTTGTGTGGAAATGTTTGATTTTGGTTTCATATTTTGGAGGGTAGCCTAGAATTATTCACCAGGATCCTGATAGCCTGGGTCAACATGTTAGAAGTTGTTCTAATTAATTCTTAATAGTGATTGCGGACAGAGAATTATGGGTTTTCTGACAAGCCTCTTCAACTATGCCACATTGGAAGTTTATTATGAACTTCAAAGCATGTAATAGTTACAGTATCTTAGGTGTGTGGCTCACAAAATGTGCTAAAATAAATGATGCCGGTAATACGATAACAATGATGGGGTATCATTTTGTATCCATAGTTACCTGAGGCCTGTTTGTTTAAGCCTTTAGATGTGTAGCTTCTGGGCTCTTTCTCAACTAGGTCAAGAGTAACATATTTTCCTTTTCACTGGGCAGGCAAACCAAGTTGTAAATGTCAGTCTTGAAGAGTATCCTCAAATGGTATAATATGTGATTAGATTCGATGAAATTCAAAGCAACAACATACTCTGAGTATACTCTCAGAAACTCGCATCATAATTTTCTTGAGCTCATCTTTTCTAGTAAAGGGTAACACTTTAGAAAATACTAAAATTTTTATGAATATATTATTTCCTGAATCTCTTCCAAGTGTTTATCTTTGAAAAGTTCTTTTGATAATTCTATGAACTTTAAGCATTCTCCCAGCATTTAATAGACTTCTAGGCTAAAATATTTCCCTAATCACTGTGGCAAGTGAACCAAAAACTAGGATAAGCTTCCTCACAGGAAAGGAAAGAAAGCAATTAAACAATAGTGTTGAAAGTTAATTAAAATAACTAAAATGAGTGGTTAGGTTTGCACTACAGGTTCTTCTGAAATCCGACTAAAATATGAATTAGTGACTCATTGACTAATCATATAGCAATTACCTACTTACGGAGACACCAAAATTTTTGGAGTAAATAAGGAATGGTAATAAGTACTATTAGGAGACACAAAAAACATAGACAGAAACTGATTTTGGTTCCTGTGAAAACAATGAGAATCAGCAGGAGAGCCCATAAAGGAAAAGTGAGTATGAGGAAAATATGAAAATGATTTGGTTAGAAACAATCACTCCTGTGAAAGGAGATCAGACTGTGACCAAAACAAACCATAACATTAACAGGGATTACTTTTATTTGGTCATTGATTCGTTCATCCTATTTACTGGCTCAAATAGAACTCTCAATATTATGTTTTGTGACATATTCATTGACTAGCCGCTTGTTATGGGCTAATCAGCAATTAGAGGGTCCAAAAATTGCTAGTTGACTGAATGTCATTGGAAATAGTGTCACCAGTTGTAAGGAGTTGTATTAAATATTCCCTCCATACCAACTTAAAAAGAGCAATGTATAAATATACCATCTCTTAACCAAAGGGGTTTCCACTATAAAGAATACGAGGAAACAAACTTAAAAACTAAATAAACACAGACTGAGGGCTCTTGGCTTTAAGAATCTGATTTAGGAGAGACTGAGAAAACAACTACGAAAATGCGAAACTATCCAGCATGATGTAGGATCTAAGAAACATGACACATGAAAATTGAGGCCCACATCCATGCCACTTTCCTACAGAGTGCCAGACCAACTCGGTGGAGCTAAGGGAGCAGCATTTCTGAGGTACACCATGCTCTGCCCGGCCCTGGGCACCATTACAGCACCTGTGCCTGTGCAACATTCTCGCAGAGCACAAGACCAGCTCGGCGGAGCTACAGGAGCAGCTTTTCCCACGAGACTCTAGCCGGGTGAATAGACTCCACCAGAGCAGCAGCACCTTCGAGACTTTCCCGGTTTCCCTCAGAGCTGGAGCCCAGCTTCACAGCGACAGTAGAGCTGGCTTCACAGTGGACCTTTGACGGGCAAGACAACTTTCCCCCACCATCGCAGGTAGGCTCTGAGCCAGGCACCTCAGCAACTGTCTAGGGTTCGTGGGCCCAGTGCTTCACGGTCAGCTAACATTTAGGGATAAGTTTGATATCCAGGTAAACTAGGGTTGCTAGAATCATCTGTGAGCTGTCTGGGTAGTGTGTAGCTCAACACTTTTCATCTGACATCCAAAATGACAAGACAGAAGAGCAAAACACAGCCACAGAAATCAACCCCACCCAGAACAAGTTCAGGAAACAATGATATAGGAGAACTGGGAAGCCGCATACCTGCAATTTCAGAAACGATCACATCTGAAGTAAAGAAACAACTCCATCAGGCCATAGATGAGACTAAAGCTGAAATAATCTCTCAGGCAAAAAATGAAGTGAAAATAATAATGGAAGAAATGCTCTGCACATATAGAGAAGAAACAGTTAAAAGAAAAGGAGAACATTGGAAATGTTACATGAAAAATTTAGGAATGAATTAGAACACATGAAACAGACTCAAAGAGATTGCCAGGAATTGAAAACTTCCATTGAAAGCTTGCAAAACTGCTTCAGTGAAGCTGAGGTTAGAATTTCAGATCTTGAAGACAGCATGGCAGCTAGCGACCATGAAAGGAAGGATCTCTTCAAGTCATCAAGGATCCAGGAAAAAATGAATCCAACAGCTCCGAGATGAGGCATAAAGAAATAATATCCAAATAATAGGAATCAATGAAACAGCAGGTGGCAACACAAATGATATAAAAGAATATTTGCAGAAATAATAGCAGAAAATTTCCCAAACATGGTAAAAGATACTGAAGTGCAGTTAAACAAAGCATATAGAACCCCAACAAGGCATAACCCAAACAAAGCCACACCCAGACATATAATAGTCAAGATCCCAGACATCCAGCAAAAGAACACAATATTAAAAGCAGCTAGAGAAAAGAAACAGATCACTTATAAAGGAAAGCCCATCAGAATCACAGCAGACTTCTCAACAGAAACCATGAAATCAAGAAGAGCTTGGAGCGAGGTACTACAGATTCAGAGACAAAACAGCTTCCAACCCAGATTGATGTATCCTACAAAACTACCCTTCATTTCCAATGGAAAAATAAAATATTTCCATGACAAAGAACAACTGGAGAAGTTCATGAGTGCCAAATGAACATTACAAAAAGCACTAAAAGAAATTCTTGACAGGGAAAAAAGAGACCACAATCTCAAGAACAATAGAAAGGAAGCTTTAAGCAGAACAAGCAAGTAAACAGATAACAAAAATAGGAAAGCAACAATGAGTAAATAGCATGACAAGAATGAACCAACATGTAACAGTTATAACCATTAATGTAAATGGCCTCAATTCACCAGTCAAAAGAAACAGACTGGCAGAGTGGATTAAGGAACAAAATCCCACAATATGCTGTGTACAGGAAACACATTTTACTCAAAAATAAATCCACAGACTGAAAATTAAAGGATGGCAAACAATTCTCCATGCAACAGGTTCCCAGAAAATTGCAGGGGTAGCTATTATGTTTGCAGATAATGTAAACTTCAATCAGAAAACAATCAAAAAAGATAAAGAAGGCCACTACATACTAGATAGGGGAAAGCTGCAAGAGGAAGAGATAACAATCCTAAACATTTATGCACCAAATACTGGAGCACCAAACTTTATAAGTCAAATCTTAACAGACATGAAGAAACAAATAATTAATTACGCTATTGTAATAGTGGACCTAAACACCCTTTTGATGCAAAGAGACAGGTCAACTGGCCAAGAACTCTGAAAGAAATAACAGACCTGAACCAAAAGTGCAAACAAATGGACTTAGTAGATGTGTACAGCGTGTTCCACCCCACAATATCAGAATACACATTTTTCTTAGCTGCGCATGGGTCTTTCTCTAAAATAGACCACATTCTAGCCCATAGAGCATACCTACATAAATGCAAAAGAACTGATACTATCCTATGCATATTATCTGACCACAGTGCAATGAGATTGGAAATTAATGACAAAGAGAACTCCAAACACCCCATCAACACTGGGAAATTAGACAACAACCTCCTGAATAACCAGTGGGTCACACAAGAAATTAAAGAAGATATTAAAAAATACCTACAAACAAATGAAAATGCAAATACAAGCTACTGGAATCGGTGGGATGCAATGAAAGCAGTCTTCAGAGGGAAATTTATAGTGATGAACTCACATATAAAGAAAACAGAAAGAGAGCAAATAAATAGCCCAATGCTACACCTCAAACTTGTAGAAAAAGAAGAACAAGTCAAACCAAAAGCCCAAAGAAAGAAGGAGATTATAAGACTCAGGGCAGAAATTAATGAAATTAAGATGAAGAAAACAGTACAAAAAATAAACAAATCAAAGAGCTGGTTCTTTGAAAGAATAAATAAAATTGATAAACCCCTAGCCAACCATGTTAAAAAAAAAAAGAAAGGAAATAATTCAAATTCATGCAATAAGAAATGAAAAGGATGAAATCACTACAGATCACACAGGAATTCAAAAGGTCATTAATACCTACATTGAAAATCTTTACTCCCATAGGATTGAAAACTCAGAAGAAATGGACAGATTCCAAGAAATGTATGAACTACCAAAATTGAATCAGGAAGATACAAATATCCTGAACAACCCATTATCAATTAATGAGATTGAAAATGTCATTAAAAACTTACCCACAAAGAAAAGCCGAGGCCCTGCTGGATTCACAGCAGAATTCTATAAAACATTCAGAGAAGATTTAATGCCAACACTCCTCAAACTCTTCAATGAAATTGAAAAGAAAGCAATTCTCCCTAACTCATTTCTGGAGTCAAGTATTACACTGATACCAAAACCAGAGAAGGACCCAATCAAGAAGGAGAACTATAGACCAATCTCCCTAATGAACATAGATGCAAAGATACTCAATAAAATACTAGCAAATAGAATGCAACGAATCATAAGGAAAATTATACACCATGAGCAGGTTGGATTTATTCCAGGAATGCAGGGATGGTTCAATATTTGCAAATCAATTAATGTAATACATCAAATAAATAGAGTCAAAGACAAAAATCACATGATCATCTCAACAGATGCGGAAAAAGCTTTCAATAAAGTCCAACATGAATTCATATTAAAAACTCTAGAAAAAATAGGAATAGATGGCCTTTATCTCAATCTGATCAAAGCCACCTATGACAAACCAACAGCCAACATCATACCAAATGGGCAAAAACTGAAAGCTTTCACTTTAAACTCAGGAATAAGACAAGGATGTCCACTGTCACCACTACTATTCAACATAGTTCTGGAAGTATTAGCCAGAGCAATTAGACAAGACAGAGAAATAAAAGGAAAAAGGATAGGAAAGGAAGAAGTCAAACTATCACTATTTGCAGATGACATGAGTTTTTACATGGAAGACCCCAAAAACTCCACAAGAAAACTCCTTCAATTAATAGACAAATTCAGTAGAGTAGCTGGATACAAAGTCAACACCCAAAAATCAATAGCATTCCTATAAAAAAACAACAAACACTCTGAGAGAGAAATTAAGGAAACCATACCTTTTACAATAGCATCCAAGAAACTGAAATATTTAGGAATCAATCTAACAAAGGATGTAAAAGATTTATTCAATGAAAACTACAGTACTCTGAAAAAAGAGATCAATGAGGATTTCAATAAATGGAAAAACATTCCCTGCTCATGGTTAGGAAAAACCAACATTGTGAAAATGGCCATACTACAAAAATTGTTGTACAGATTCAATGCAATTTCCATTAAACTATCATTAGCATACCTCACAGATCTATAGAAAACATGCCTTAAATTCATCTGGAAGCAGAAGAGACCCAGAATAGCAAAAGCATTCCTGGGCAACAAGGACAAGTCAGGTGGAATCACAATCCCTGACCTGAAATTATGCTACAAAGCTACTGTAATAAAATCAACCCGGTACTGGCTAAAAAACAGACCTGAGGATCAATTGAAGACTGGAAGATGCAGCCATAACCACAAACACACTCAGCCATCTAATATTTGACAAAGGGGCCAAACAAACTCACTGGAAAAAAAGATAGCCTGTTTAATAAATGGTGCTGGAAAAATTGGCTTGCCTCTTGCCAAAGACTGAAAATAGACCCAAGTTTATCACCATGCACCAAACTCAAGTCAAAATGGATCACAGATCTCAATATTAAAACAGAAACACTAAACCTGTTGGAAGAGAAAGTAGGTAAAAATCTTGAAGACATAGCAGTAGGCAGAGAGTTCATGAACACAAATCAAACCACAAGGGAAACACTTCAAAGAATCAATAACTGGGAACTCATCTTACCAAAAAAGTTTCGCATATCTAAAGAAATCACCAGCAGAGTAAAAAGAAAACCCACAGATTGGGGAAAAAATCCTAGCTGGCTTTCCCTCGGACAAAGGTCTTCTATATAGAACATGCAAAGAATTAAAAAACATGAACCTGTCCAAATTCAAAGACCCAATCCAGAAATCAGCATCTGAGATGGATACACACTTCTCAGATAAAGAAATATAAATGGCAAATAAATATATGAGAAAATGTTTTACTTGTTTACTCATTCGAGAAATGCAAATGAAAACAACATTGAGATTTCATCTCACCCCAGTAAGATTGGCCAGCATTAAGAAATCATCCAATAACAAATGCTGGCGAGGCCGTGGAGAAATAGGAACATTTCTGCACTGCTGGTGGGAATGCAGACTAGTGAAACCACTGTGGAGATCGGTTTGGAGATTCCTTAGCAAACTTGGTCTAGAGGTCCCATTCAACCCAGCTGTTCCTCTTCTGGGTATTTTCCCAGAAGATCTGAAAGCATCATATCACTGCAATATATGTGCACCCATGATTATAGCAGCACAATTTGTAATAGCTAAATTGTGGAAGCAACCCAAATGTCCATCCACAGAGTACTGGATTTAAAAAAAGTGACATTTTTATACAATGGAATATTACTTAGCTATGAAGAAGGACAGATTTGGGGCCTTTGTAGGCAAATGGTCACAACTGGACACTGTACTCATAAGTGAAATCAATCAGAGATTCATGTGTAGGCAGCATATTGTAACACTGGGGAAGGAATCCGAAGATGGGAATGTGGATTGGGGGTTGTGAAGGGAATCTGCTCAAGGGTAGGGAGCAGGTGGGATGAGGGGAGGAGGAAAGGAAAGAAAGGGACAGATATGTATCTATGTGTGTATATGCAGGATGGCTAATCTGGTGCCACTGTTGACCTGTGTCCCTTTATGGTAAGGAACATGATTGTTTGATCAAAATTATATGTCCATATGTGATTTCAGAAACATGCACTTCGAAGTTGTCAATGTGTGGTGCAGCAACCATTGGTGATTCCCGGTCGCTTTCTCTGTAATTCAATTTTGACTGTACTGCTCTTGTGCTACTTTGTGTCCTTTTGTTAATGGTTTCCTTTTTTTTTTTTTGTCGTTTTTGTTGTTGGTGGTTTTTTTACTTTTGGTTTTCTTTGTTTGTCTTTTATACTTTAAAAAAAGGACACACAAAAAAGAAAATTGATTTGACAAATCAGGGCTATTTTATTCTGCGACCGAGTTTGAGTTATGGTTCTAGCATTTTACCCTCTATGCAATCTTGAGATATGTATGTTACAAAGATAATAACACTGGATGCTATGCCAGTTAATATGATTATATATTCAAGTTACTGAAAAGCCAGGTAACTTAGTCGAACCTATGAAGATATCATTTGTTTACTGGGCAAGGAGTCCAGGTACTTGGTTCTAGGGTTAGCTAAACAATTCTATGAAGGTGTGAGGCTTCTAGATTCTCTGATTTCATTTCTTTTACACCAATAGTAGTGGCTCCATACATCTCAACCTCATAATTTAATGAAGTCCAATAAAAGGATGCATAGGGTAGAATGAGTTTCGTTTGTTTCTGCCTCACACTGCAGCACAGGTGGGGGGTGTGGAAAGCACTCTAGCCTGAGTTCATACACCCTAGGTGCAAA
Source organism: Dinomys branickii (assembly GCA_004027595.1). NCBI lineage: Eukaryota > Metazoa > Chordata > Mammalia > Rodentia > Dinomyidae > Dinomys > Dinomys branickii. Next base: position 121,197 of record PVLD010003607.1, read on the forward strand.
CTGGAGTGTGCTGAGCTTAATCACTGTAGGATAACCTATTTCGAGATGAAGGAGGATGCAGCCTGGTTTATTATGGACATTTCCTTCTTACCTAGAACGTTATATTCTCAAAAAAAATTGTAAACGAAGGGGAAAGTGTGTCAGTGGCACCCAGAGGCCTGCCCTCCTACACCTTTCAGAATATCACCGTAATCTTAAGCTATGAAACTTATGAAGTAATTTTTAAAGACAAGTGCTGCAGCAGAAAGTATAACAGTTAGGTTTACCGTTATTTTCCTTGAAGAGAAAATATTTTAATGGAGGTACTTTGTAGTTTCCTTTAAACACGTAGGTGTTTTGACACGTGACAATATGAAAGAAGAGAAATAAAGTAATTATAAAATTTCTATTTAAATTATATCTGCTCCGAAATGATATCCACCCTGTGAGGCAGTGAGTTTATTGTTCATACAAATTTTAAGTAAAATTGAGCTGACTCCTTTTTCTTGAGAGAGGACTGTGTCAGATTTCTTGTGTTAGCTATGTGGATTCCTTCCAGTTGAAGTTGCCATTCTTCTATAGCAGACAAGTCAGAGATTCAAGGGATGAGATTCTCCTCTTGCCTTAAAAATTCCACTCAGTTTGTGCTTGAGTTAAGTTGCAATGCTCTAGCTGGATCCACAATTTCTAAAAAGAATATTAAAAGTCTAACTATTAAAACTGCTGAGAGATGCCACTCATTCATGATTTTTGGAAAATTATTGCTCCTCCGATATTGAAGGCTACACGATAATAGTATTCTTCCTTGTTTATTTTTTTTTCTTTTCCTTTTAGATGTTCACATCCTAACCATCAATACACCTTCAAGCTAAAAAAATAAATGTCACATAATTTTCCCTACACTTCTCTACTGCATTACATAGCCCTAAAACAGCTGTATAGGTCTCATTTTCTGCGCTTCCCTTTTGCATGTGTATTCTCTCTTCCTTCGTTAGGATTTGGTAAGCGTGCTCTGAATGTGTTAGAATGGTGTAAATGATATTTGCTGTGTATGATTTGTTTCCTCTCCCTGTGCCTGCCAGAGGAGGGAGGTGTTATATCTCCAGAGACTCTTTTACCAAGTCCATGTTTTAAATAAATGAAATTTGTACAGACTCCAACACACCATCTTGAGATAACCCCAGGCCCTGAAGTACACTGACAAGCAGAAGGATCACAGCCAAGACATAAAACTGCTTTTTAAAAGAGTAGCTGTATGAAAAGCATTACTAGCAGCTGAATCAAGGGAAAAGCTGGCTTCTGCAAATTCAAAACAGTCTTCAAACTAAGATCAATACTGAAAACTTTTCCAAAGCTCGTATTTTCAGGATGGTTAAAGGCTGCGTGTGCGAGTGACACAAGTAGACAAAGCTTCTCGTGAGAATCTCACGTAACCCCCACATGCCCCACCATTTCTGTGTCTCCTCTTGTCCCTTCGGTCTCTTTTGCTTTACTTACTATTCACCAGAATTACTTTCTTCAGCTCACCAACTCTTGCCCTACGTTTGTTTTACCTTGTTTAACTCCTCAGCGTCGTTCAGTAAAGCTGCCAACTTCATCCCCGCCACGGCTTTTGTGAGACTCCACTCTCCTTCCTCCGTTCCTTTCCTTCTAGCTGCTCCGTCTCTGTGTTTTTTAATTTTCTGACTCTTTCTCTTCAGTCCCACTGTCAGCACTGGACTACCATCGGTGTTGGATTGGGTTTCTCCTTCTCTTTGCTCCCTATACTCTTGGGCAAGGGTTGAAATTCCATTTCTATATGATGAAAAAAAGCGTCTTTCTAGCATAGAACGTCTCCCCTGAATGTAGTCTATCTAGTGATTCATAGATTTCAGACACACTATGTCTAGAGTGAAAGTGTTAGCGATGACTGATCCATGCCCAACTGCCTTCCAACATCACTCCTCCCCAGTTTTCATCGTTTAATAATACCTGAAACTTAGGAGACACCCCGAGTGCTCCTTTTACATTATGTTCATATCCAGGCAATAAACCACCTCTGTTAACTTATCGTCTAAAACGTACGTCTAGTCCATCCACTGGTCCCTCCTGCACCACTGCCGCCCAGTCCCAGCTACCGTGATCTGCCACTACCACTGCAGCAGACTTCTGACTTCTCTAACTTTTAAGCTTGCACAGCTCCTTTTTTTCTTTTAGCTCCCCTTGCATCCATTTTGCATAGTGTCCAGATGATTTAAGAAAACCTGACATCCTATCACGTAACTCCCTAAGTCAAAAATTATTGAAGAGTTCATATCACATGTTGAATAAAACCTAGACTTTTTACCACAGTCTACGGGGCACCGCAGGATCTATGCCAGCGTAAGGTTTTCAACACCCTCACTGCTGTTTTTGTTTCCTACTAAACCTCAGTCACACTGGCCTGATACATCACCATTTTTTTTCCGGCTGAGGCACTGTTTTTGCACTTGCTGCTCCTTCTTCTGGAAGATTCTACATTTTCCTCCTTGCATAGCTCATTCCTCCTCCTTGTCCTTCAACTTTTAGCTTGAGCACCGCATCACCATGGAGGTCTTTCTGAAAATTTCACCCAAGGTTTTATTTATTTATTTCACTCATAGGAAGGTAGTTCTTTTTTATTCCTGGGATTTCAGATACTTTAAAAATAAAGCCTACAAAAAGCAGATGCAAAACTAGTATTTAGGAGGAGAAGTAGTTTACAATGAACAGAGTTCTGTTTGTCTACCTGTTTTGAACCTTTTACCTTTCTGACAAAAATTACAAGTTCTATAGCCCCTGGGCCATCTTGGCAGGTCAGTGAAATAAATATGATGGGCTATATGTAGGACACTGGTGAATGGTGAATTAGACACACATGAGCATATGAAAGTATTCAAGAGGAAATTTTTGAAACACTGTCCTTGATAAGCTAAACCTGTCCAATGGCTGAATGTGGCCCTTCCATTGCAAGTTTAAGATCTACATCCAGATGTTTCTCTTTCATTGAATAAGTCATGGCATTTCCAGACAAACATAAATTTACTGTTTCCATATATGTATGTTATACATATATGGAAATACGTATTCCATATACATATATTATATGCATGTATATTATACATATATGGAAACAGTAAAATTATATATATTATACATATATGGATGTAAAGTAAAATACACTTATACAATCTACACTCTAGAGCTACCCATTCTTTATTAATTGTTTAGATGTGTTTCTTTTTTCAATTCATGTCTTTGGAGTATCAGAAATATTAATTTTATGTGAGCAGCATCACCGCATCACCTGCCAGTTTCTGGAAAAGTCTTTGCTTACAAGTCACGGTAACTGAAGGTGATGTTGAAGGTGATTCATGGAAGGGTTTGAAACAGAGTGGTAGTTTTTGTGGTTTAGATCATCAAGTTTGTGTTTTAGAAGAGTCATTCCTCAGCACTGTGTAATAATACTCAGCATAATTGGCAGAAGGGGTTAGTAGTTGCCAGAGTAAATAAAATGAGAACCGACGAAGGTAAAGATACCTTGGAATGATTGAGGAGGTAATAATCAGCCAGAAAAATCCAGGTTTAAAAAAAAAAAAAAACTACTACAGATAAGTATTAAAGTTTTAAGTTTGTGAAGAGTTATTCTAAAATGGAAAAGATGTTATTCAATAATAATTACAGCTATGGTTTAGATCTAAAATGCAGCCCCAAAGTCTCATGTATTCAGATATAGATCTTTTGGAGGGTAACTGGATCATGAGAGTACTATATTAATTAGTGGGAACATCCATTGAAGAAGTCATAGTTGCATGTGCTTTCAGGAGGTAGGGTGTGGTTGGAAGAGGTGAATCGTTGGCGTGGTGCCTTTGGTGGATATAAATATAAAACTATTTCTGCCCCTTGTGCTTTTTGTGGCTGATGTGGAATGAACAGCTTTTCCTCTGCCACTTCCTTCTGCCGTGACATTTCTGCCTTTGAGTCATCCCACCATAGAATAAATACTTTGAAACTGTGAGCCAAAATTAAACTTTTCCCCTTTAAGTTGTGCAGATCAGACCCTTTATCCCAGAAATGAAAAGATAACTGACAACTACCTAAGGAAAGTCTGAGTTCAAGTCAAAAGAACCAGACCATTCTTAAAATCCAAAAGGAGCACATCTGTCAACATGAGGACTATTGCCCTACAAAGGACACTTGGCAAACACATGGTCATTTCTCACTGAAGCCTTTGATAAAGGACAAGGGTAAAATATTCATAATTCAATGAAGTGTGTCCATAGGGAGCTAAAATAATATGTAGACATTTTATTTTCTTATGATTTAACTAGAAAAAAGAACCTCAAAACCCTAGGAGATAAGTTAACAGTATGACCCCTAACCTCATTTTTAAAACTCCAAATTATGATTTTTAAGGATTGTGACATAATGATTGTAGGTTATGAGCAGCTCTTTAAAAGATGAAACAATAGGTTATATATATATATATATATATATATATATATATGCATATGTATTATAAATACAAGTATAGTACTTGTATTTAGTAAGGACGTGTACAATAACATAAAGTGGATATGTAAATATGTGTGTATATGTGGCCAAATGTATTTTTAGTATTGCAGATTTTGGTTGAAATAAGTTTAGAAATCATTTCTTTTTTTTTTTTTTTTTTTTTTTTTGGCGGTACTGGGGATTGAACTCAGGACCCTGCGCCTTCTAGGCAGGCGCTTATAGAAATCATTTCTTTAGACAAACCTTCAGTACATCTCATTTCAGGTATTATTCTCAGTGAGATTGCTATCGAGTTTTTAGTTTTTTTTAGTTTTTTTTTTTTTCTGGTACCGGGGATCGAACTCAGGACCTTGCACTTGCCAGGCAAGCGCTTGTGCCACTGAGCTATACCCCCAGCCCCTAAATTACTTGATGTAACAATTTTTTTCTTTTTTTTTTTTCGGTGGTACTGGGGGTCGAACTCAGGACCTTGCACTTGCCATGCAGGCTCTTATTCCGTTGAGCTATATCCCCAGCCCCAGAGATTGCTATCACGTGCAGAAGGGAAAATGACTTTAAGCTATTGTTTAAAGGCATGATTGTGATCCATTCTCCTTAGATACATGGTAAGAAAACTGATATATTCTCGTTTGTATCCGAGGTTGTGCCTGCCCAGATACAGCTGGTTTCTCTCCCACAAAATGCTGTGCAGAAGAGAGAGCAGGAAAATCTCCCTGTATCTGTCCAAATGCTGAAATAAGCCTTGGTGAAAACTCCTGAATTCTTTCTTTTAAAATACATTCTTGCTGAGGCAGGAAGCTTAATTTTGAGTGGGAACATATCATGATCCACACAGCAGAGTGTAATGGCTTTGAAGTATGTGTAGTTTGGTGTTAACTATGTAGATTAGGAGTCACCAACCAAAATGCAAATGAAGTAAATGTGTGAATCCACTGGCTGGATAGAAGCTAGAGACTGGTAGGATGTGGTGAACTGAAAAATGTGAAACTTTATAAATGAGGTATTTAATGAGTAGCTAGATTCCTTGGGAACGTGAGCTTAGTGTTTCCAGTAATCCTCAATTATCAAAGATCTGGAAAACCAAGGTATTTTTATGTAAAAAGATATTGCTAAGTATTAGAATGTATGTGAAATACGTAATGACGTTAGTGGCCAATATATTTTATGGGAAACTATTATACCAATGGCTCCTGGTTTGCCTCTTTGCTCAGGAATAATTTTTCACTGAAGGAGTCCCTTTCTTTAAATACATTTTTTATACAATCCAATAAATGAAACTATTGTAAATAAAAATGCTCTTTGAGGGTGGAGTAGAGTTTTATCTTCATATATTTGATTTTTTGTGGTATTTTCAGCCCTGTTCCAATTATTTACAGTTATAGAAAAAGAGAAAAGATCTAAATAGTGAGGATATGATGTCTTTGAGGTAGACTTCTTTTTCCTTTTATTCAAAGGACACTTTGCTGGGTGGTTCCATTATTTCTTGAGACCATTCTTATGTTATTAGGACTATTCATCAATATAGGGACAGGATACTTGTCTTTAAAATTTTATATTTTGGATCATATATACAGAAGTAAGTATATAGCTTTTTTAGGTGAACAGGGTCAAATTACTTAGGCAAAATTTACAAACCAAAATGTACAGACAAAAAATTTTGTTTTAATCCATTTAAAATTAGAAATGACATTTTCAAAATCCATTCTGATGCTGCTATTTGTATTCAGAAAAGCATTTAAAGTCTGAGACAGACAATGAAGTTAAGTAAGTTGGCCCATAGAGCAGGCTGGGATTCTTCATGGGACAAGACAAATTATAAATAAATGAAAAAGTTCAAAGAGTGTTATTGAATTAAAAGTTGGTAATAAATCAGTAAATACCAATAATCAAGAAAACAGAAACAAAATTTTAACAACTCATTCCCTTAAAATGAAGGGGAGAGAACTTTAAATCCTCTGGTTAAAAGACAAGTTCAAAGTTTCACTGTTAATAAGCCATGAGGTAGAACTAGAATGCAGACTTTTCTCTTCTGAGACACTGTTTTAATTTTCTGCACCTTCCTTATCTAAATAGCACAGGATTTAAAAATTCTCCACAGGAAATGTTTCAGGCATCTGTTTCAAAATAATTAACAAAAACTGTAGTGAAACTAAATATTTTGCTATAAATAGATTTTGTTTCAAATGGATTTTTGTATAATTTTTGCACAAAATCAGTGGACAGCCTCTGAGGGAGGTCTGACTCCTGAATACATGTAGTAAGAAAAGCATCCCAAAATGTGGGCTATTTACTCAATAAATTTGAAATGCTTAATTCAAATTTTGTAAGTACCCTGGCTTTTAATTCTCTTCTTATTTACTTTATATGGAGGCAGGAATAGAAGACATTATTAAGAATATTGTCTATATATTGATATATTTATACTTTAAGTATATAATCCATACTTCTTATTGCAGAACTTTTATTTTCTAAGTAGCTTTCAAACAGAAATAATCTACCAATACTTTCTGTCTCTATTCTTACCTCCTATTCCCAGTTTCCTTTTGGCTATCTTTTACTGAACTCTTGACCTTAGACAAAGATTCATCTTTGCATGAAATTTTGAAAGTGACTTTTGGTGGTTTAGTTGTTAAATGTGTATGATAGAAATGCAGCTTACCTTGGAGGCTCTTGGGGTTTTTAACTTGCTATGCCAGAAAGCAGAGCAATCTGGGGAAATTCAGCTAATGTCTCCCAGCTGTGGAGGAAAAGTGTGAACAGCTCTGTCAGGAAAGCTGCCTCTTTATCTCCTTTGCAGACAGTACCCCAGACTCAGACCATCACTTCTCATTTGCCAGTGGACAATGGCGATGGAACTGCTACTCTGTTGCCCACGGAGAAGCAGGGTAAAGAATCCAGAGCTGGTCTTCTAATTGTCCTGGACAAAAGGAGTTTAAAACTCAGGCCTACTCCTGAACAACATGCAGAGAAGGCTGACAGATTGCATATATTCACAGCTTTGGCCTCAAGGTTGCTGGTTTACCAATCAGTGATACAAGGAGAAATGACAATTCTGCCATTTCTAACATAGTTCTTTCCAGGTGAGCAAATTAAATGCCATCACTTAGTCTTGGGAGCAATTCAGCATCTCTTTGTAAATTTCCAAAGCATTTTTTTGTTACAATGTTTCAGCTATTACATGATCCAGGCTGTTGGAGGAAGCGATACAAACACAAGAAACAAAAATCTTCAGAAATAAACATTAAATTTTAGCCATGGGGCTATAATTGTCAACCTTAATGCTTAAACAAGACCAAATGTTGAGTGACTACATGTATTTAGCACTGTTTTGTAGCAAACACTACAGTAGCTACCCCTATGTCTTCCTTCCTATAGCAAAACTCACCTTTGTTGATAGAGGGCTATTACATGTGACAAAATTCTGATCCAGGAAGAAGATATCTGATGGGTGATTTCCAAGAAAGATTTTCTTTCACAATTAATGGTCATGTGGGAAAGAAAAACTGTTCTCTCTCTTTACTTTTTTTTTCTCTCTCTCTTTACTTTTAATCTTTCAACATTGTTATGGTTGATACACTGTGTCAAGTTGAGGAGTCTAGAAGCTTGACTGAGTAACTCAGCAGTTCCTCATCCTGGTGTGGAAAGGGCATGCCCTTACCGTTCTAGGATGTTGTTCATTGTGTCAACTTTAGAAGTTTAAATGTTCAGCTAAGTCATTCAGCAGGGGGCCAGGGTGCTTACTTTGTAAATATCCTCAGTTTGTGGAAGAGAAGGAAACAGAGATGGCATGGGTGTGGGCGAACAGCCCACCTAGAACATAAGGGAGGAAAAGAGGCTTGCTTCCCCCTTTTGCTCTTACTGCTTTTTCTATCTTCTGCCACCTTAAACTGTTGCCCCCGTGCCGCGCCATCCTGCCTTGGAGCGACCTGATGACAGACTAAAATCTCCACAGACTGTGAGCTCAATAAAGCTTTCCTCCCTTAATTTTTTGTGTCGGGTATTTTGTCTCAGCAATGAATGAAAAGTAACTAAGACACATTTGAATGAAGTTTCATGAGAATAGAGACTACTTTTGTTTATGTTTATATTCCTATGCTTAAGAACAAAGCTTGGTACTTAGAATTTTCTTGGAATATTTACTTAATAATTGAAAGCAAACATCTGTAAAAGATGGTAATGCTTATAATGGGAGTAAATTTTACAGTCTTGAAGCAACAATCACAACAGGCAATCATCTGGGGATGGCATAGTGGAAGTTCTCTGATGACATCATGAACTACTGAGACAGGCTTATGTATTGAATTCCCTACTGTTTTACACTCATTCTTTCATTCAACAAATATTTACTGAGTGTTCAGTCTGAGCTGGAATTTGTCTTAAACTTGAATGATACAGCAGGGAATGACACAAAACAAAGTCCTAATCTCTTTTCTAACGGAAAGAGAAACACAATGAGCAAATTCACAAGTAAATATATTTCACTGGGTGGTTAGCGTCATGAAAAAAAATAAAGCTGAGTAAGTAGGAGTAGGAAGTTCTATGCTTTTCTGGGGAGAGTTTTTTGCTATTCTACACGAGATGATCTGGGATGACTACTGAAAAAAATACCAACTAGGAATGAAGAAAGAGAAAGAGATGGAGATAGAAGAGCATTCTGGGCAGAAAGAAAGAGAAAAGTGTCCTGAGATGAGAGCTTGCTTGGTGAGGTTGAAAGATAGAAGCCTGCTTGTGTGATTGCACCACAGTTGGTGAAGAGTGTGAACACACACGGGTGATGAGCTTTCCACCCCAGGGGAGCCATGAGCTATTGTAAGGACTTTGGCTTTATTCTGCCACAGATGAGAAGCCATTCAAGTGAAGGGACATATAAACAAAAGAGTAACTTAATCTGAAACATTTTTGAAGAATCCCTCTGGGTATTGTATTAATGAGTAAGTACAAGGTAGTAAAGTACAGAGAACGATTTAGAAGGATTTTAGAATGACACAGGCAAAGGGTGCTGGTATATTAGAGCATGGTGAAATGCATGAATGTAGTGAGAAGTTGTGAGATATATTTTTAAGGATAGAGCTATTTTTTTCTTATTGCTGAAAAAAATTAGTGCCATTAAAAAGAAACCAAGTACTTCATACAGGGACAAGAAGAAAGATTCCCTATGGGCATCACAGGAATCAGCAAGACCCCACCTAGAGCAGGACTAGGGGAATAAAAGTGTAAGTATTTCATTTGCAAAGAGAGGTTTTGGGCCCCTATGTAAGAAAGGCCTCCTAGAGGCTCTCTGATATCCATTTCACTGTATTCAACCATCCAGGTACTCAGTGGCTACTACAGCTATCATCCAAGGGAACCTGACTAATGGTCCCTCTGAGAACAGACACTGACACCGTTCATATGATATTGATTTTACCAATGGAGAAAGCAGAAGTTGTGGTGTTGTGGAGGCTTCCACTTAGATTTTAAAGGCAAGGCAAAGAACCTCTGAGAGGGCAGTGCGTGAAGCTTGAAAATAAAGCCAAAGGTGCAGTGCACACTCCAGGAAGTCAAAGATGCTAGGAACATAGAATATCTGAGAAAAATCCATCAGTCATGAGTGGAACCAGCCCATCAGAGACCCTATGTGGGCTGCAACCAATAAGACTAAGGGGGTGGGTATAACCAACCCCTTCTAGAATTCATACCTTAAAACCATGTGTCCGAGATGCTGGATATGTTTGCCCAGCTGGTTGTCATTCTTGCTTTAGACAAGATCTTTTCTATCCCAATATTCCTTCCTGTTGAAATGGGAACATTTATCATGTGCCATGATACCTTGTGTTATGCATGTTTTTTTAAAACCAAAGTTCAGAGCTAAGAGTTTGCCTTAAGTCTCAGAAGAGACTTGCACTTGTACTTTTGAAAATTACTGGAACTGTTGGTACTTTTAGGAAGGGATAATTGTGGTTTTTGGTTGAATGCAAAATACTTGGATCATGTTAGATAGAATTATACTACTAAATAACTTCTTATTTATTTGGGAATGAAGCATGGTTTAAGGAGATGTGTTTGGGTGTCAAGTTAACAAAGGTGGGATGTGACAGTTAAGTTTGACTGTGTTAATTGGTTTGAGAGCTACACAGGTGATCGGTGGAGCACATTGCTTGGTATCCAAGTGAGTCATAGAAGCATAACCTTGGGTACTAAAGATATAATCACATACAACAATGAATGTTTAAATTTTTAAAAAATTATCACAGTAAAGACACATTATCATTTATTCTTCTCACTACTCTGTGATACTATGATCATGGATATACGTCTTATACATTTTTTTGAAAGTTCATAAAATGCACAACACAAAGAATGAGCCCTAATGTAACCTGTGAACTTCAGTTAAGGTACCAATACTGTTTATGAATCATAACAAACATATCTTACTGGTACAGATATTAAAAACTTGGGAAGTGGTGATAGTGTCTCTGGAACTATAAACTTACTGCCCAATATTTCTGTAAATCAAAAACTGGTCTAAAAACAAGTGTTAAAAACTGTTTAGAAATTCAATTTAAGCAATACACACTATCAAATAAAAAAGGTAAGATTTCATACCATTTAATAGAATTATATAGCTCTCAGATGTGCCCTTCTTAAATTGTTATATTTCAGAAGTCTTTCTCTATATGTCTACAGTTAAAAAAAATCCATTTGGATGGTTATCTCCAACACAAAGTCAATGGCTTCAAGAATAAAGTTAAGGATCTAACTCATAAAAGACAGAAGTACTTCATTACTTCTAAATGACAGTATTTTTCAGAATTGACTCATTAAAATCTTAAATATTCTTAAGATCCAGCTTTACTTGCCACCACCCTGTTAAACCTATAATACAGTTCAGAAATCCAAGACGTCTCCATGCTTAGCACCTCTGTACATAGCTGAGATCCAGATGAATTTAATTTCAGATAACAGTCATAGTTCCTCTAATTGCTAAGTTATGCTTGCACTCCCTAAATCATCACCAGATCCCCAGGGGATTTGTTCTTTTAGAAAATAAGAAATTCAGTATAGTGAATACTGAAGCAGACATCTGAGCACTGCTATCACTTCCTGTTTTTCTGTAAGGATTTATGGCAGGTCAAATTTGTTTATCATTATCACTTCTCTTCAACACTTATGATAATTCAAGTCAATCACCAAGAAACTGTAGGCAAGATTTTAGGCTGGCTCTTATGGCCCCAACTATATGGGATATATTCTTATTGAAGGTTAAAACAAAAGAATTCAGAATTAGTTAAGCTGCAAAAAAAGTTCAGTTTCTTCCCATTAATTTTATAGCCATAGCCATTGCTTCAGTCTTCTGGCTGACCATTCTTTTTTCTCCTTAAAGCTCCGATAGCATCCTTGCTCTGAAATCAAGTAGTCTTTGGTCATCGCATGTTAACCACCCCTGCCTACAGTACATATATAAGAATTATAACATATGAAGAACACATAGTTGTTGTCTATTCTTTCTGCTTTTAAAACTATCAAGCAAACTCTGGCAGCTTATTTTTGCTTAGTGTAGAAACTCAATGTAGAAATATCTCACCTTATCAGATCCATTTAGTTAAGATTATGTGAAGGAAAGGTGCTATTTCCTTGCTGCTATATTTTCTCTCATGACTCTTTCTTGTTAGTTTTCATTTTTGTGCATAATTTTCCATGTAGGTGCTAGAAAATGAAGCAGGAAACCGACCCAAGGAATCCTCTATATATTTAATTGTTAACTTAAAGAATGAGTGATTTGGATCACTCTTTAAATGTTGTGACCACCAGCTTTCTCCATGAGAAAGCTACTCCTTCTATAATTAATTAGTATTTATAAGGAGATGCTTTCAGGTTGTGTCAATATCTTGTTCTTTATAAAAATTTCACACACTAGCTTCAATATGCACTGCTAATTCTTGTCTGGATCAAGTTTTATAATGATGGTTGCAAAAGTGGTGATTTCCAAATTCATTTCTTTTTCCCCTTATGTAATTCATCAAGAAGGAAGACACATCATATTTGCAATGTTCTTGCCAAAAATATTTAATTTGACTCTGATCATGTTTCCATGATTAGACAAGCCAAACGAGAATATTCTACAAGAAAATTTGCCTGTACTCTTAAAAAATGATAATGTATTATGCTCGTGGACCAATTCCACATAAGAATGTAAGCATTATGCACTACAAATATATACTAATAAAAAAGCCTTTAAAAATGGTAATGTCACAGAATTTTTAAAAAAGGCTGAGGAACTATTACAGTCAAAGTAGCTCTAAAAGATGTTATAACAGGGCCAGTGATACAGCTCAGTGGTACAGTGCCTGCCTGGCAAGCTCAAGGTCCTGAGTTCAATTCCTTCTACCCCCCAAAATAAAATAAAATAAAATAAAAGACAAGATAACATAATATAATATACAACTTTGGATTGGATACAACCCAAAAATTTTCCATAAAGACCTTATTGAGACGGTTAACAAGCATTGGGATATGGCTAAAAATTAAATAATGTGGTTATCAGTGCTAAATTTCACAAACATACACTGTGCAGTTCATAAAACTATACTGTGGTTCTCTGAGGAGAATATTGTTATTTGAAAAGCATATGATTGTTAAGGAATAGTGGAAGATGATATTGGTAACTTATTCTCAAAGGATTCAGGGAAAATATGCATATACATAATGAAAGCAAGAGTGATCGGCTATGGGGGACAAAATGTTAAAAATGAGTGAATCTACATAAAGGGTCAATAGGAACTCTGTGCTATTCTTGCAAGCTTTCAGGTTTCAGAAATTAGTTTTAAGTTAAACTATTTACACAAAAAGGAATGCATCATATAGTCTTTGACACATTTCTATTTTTTAAAATGATATTTCTTAATATGATATAAAAGTGTACTGTTTTGATTTATGCTTCTTAACTGCAATAACTTTCTATGTACTCTTGTATTGCAGAGAAGCCCTTACTGGAGCCAGCTATTAATTATAGGCTTTATTTAAATTTCACTAGTTGTTTTTCTCTTTTCTGATGCCTGCTCACCCTGTTCATTTCTGTTTTTCCTTCCAATACACTTCTTGCTTATTATAGTTGACAAATTCCGAGCTTACAGTTAGTAAAAAGGAAGCCTTTGATTTCACAAGATGTTTGTACCATACTCCTAGTAAGATGGACTGAGACTTCTCTGTAGAAATCAGTCTTTCTTTGCACACAAGAAGGATGTACTCTTGAGAAAAGTCCAATTCTTCTAAAGATACATAGGGCAAAGCAATTTTGCATTGGAACACAATGATGAAAAGCATTATTGCATCAGGACAGTTACCACTACAGCAGTTAATTTGCTATCAGCATTTTACTATAATGACCTTCTCAAATTTAGTAAGTCTAGTGACCAAAGGGTAGGAAACATGATAATGTCCAATAGGCAGGATACTAACCTACATCACTGATTTCCTTATTCCTGTGGATTGAGTGGAACAAGCTTTATGCAGCTCAAGCACTTTCTTTTGCATTCTGAAACATGATTATACCCAAATCAGGTTCAGTGTAAGACAGTTACTTTAGGCAACTATTTGGGAAAAGAAATGACATAATTCCTCACCATTCACAGGGAATTCATTTTTATTCTGCAATGCCTTGCAATGCCTGGTCTGTACAGCATACCAAAAAAAGAAAAACCTTGTGATTATCAGCTATGGTGTGGTGACAGTTCAGAAAATTCCTAAATAGTTAAGAGTTAGATTGAATAAGACTGATCCTGGGAGTTCCTGTAGATTCTTGTCAGTGAGAAATGCTTTTATACTAACTACTCTTCCTTAGCGTAGGAAGAAATATCTGAATTTAAAAATATATTAAAAGTCACATTATAATATACCTGTGACATTGAAAAGACTTATAACATTTATGGCCACTGGAAGAACATCTTATTTAAATGAAGTTATATAAATTGCAATTGTATTGATACTTTGGGTGTTAAGCAATAATAAGTTTTGTGCTTTATTTTCCAAGATCCTAAGGTATGTGGGGTTTTGTCAATTTGTCAAGCAACTTTTTTTAAAGTTATAGATAAACTCATAAATATTCCATTTTTGTTGACATTAGATTTATAATTTCTAATAAAAAAGCCAATCTTCTCTCATAAATTTATATATTTCTTTATTGTCCGTGTATTTACTTCTGGAATCAAAATCTAAGCCTATAATAGATGCTTGAAATTTTCTTTTTCTTTTTTTTTTTTTTTTTTTTTGCAGTACTGGGGTTTGAACTCAGGACCTTGTGCTTGCCAGGCAGGCATTTATTCCACTGAGCTATATCCCCAGCCTGAAATTTTCTTACACATATTTCATTTTAAATTTTTATTTTGTTTTACACTTTTTATTTTGATATAATTATAGATTCATATGGAACAACAAAAATAGTAGAGAGCCCTGAGTACTCTGCTCAGTGCCAACATGTTATGTAATTACAGCTCAATATCAAAACCAGGAGACTGATATAAGTATAGTACAATATGAAACTGAATAGTGATCAGATTTCACCAATTTAGCATGCGTTCATTTGTATGTATATGTGTATGTGCAGCTCTGTGTAATTTTACCCTATGTACTGATCATGCAACTGCACCATAATTACAGCACAGTTGTTTCCTGTGACAAAGAAACTCATATTTGCTCACCCCTTATCTACAGATCCTACCTCCTGGTGTGATCACGGCATCTTATTTACTGTTTCCAATGTTTAAGGTTGATCAAAGTATGTTTGTCCTGCCCAAAATTTCAAGTGTAAATCTGGTTTAAAGCTCCTACACGATAAGGTTAGTCTTTGAGATGTCTCTCTTAACCAGATAAATAGTTTCTGTCTGGGATAATATTTAGCTCAAATTTTGATTTTGTAATACTTTCAACAAATGATGCAAGGAAGTGCAAAAAAATTGTAAACTTTCCATAGTAGATTCTAAGCAATTTTCTCTAAAGGAAAGAAAGGCCCACAAAATATATGAAGAAGTGTGTCTGGGCAGAAGCTCTCAAAAGATCTGGTACGAGTTGGTGCCAGAACTCATGAGGAAGGCAAGCATTCATGTGTGAGAAAATGGCAGGATTTTACCGTTTTCCAGGTCAAACAGGAAGTAAATGACCATAGCACATTTTAAAATGTGTAGATGCTTAGCATTTTCCTTAAGGTTGTTTATTTTGATGTAGTTTGTACCCTCCTTTCATCTCGGCCCAGACTTCTTCAATAAAGTCTGTTAAACTCATCTTCATTCATAAATCTTTTATCTGTGTACTCATTTATCCAATCACCAAACTTTATGTTTCAGCATGTTATGGGCTTTGAGATTATAGCAGTGAACAGTCTGTATCTGTCATATTATAATAGGACCTACATTTTTGCTAGAGAAAGGCAATAAACAGAGAAATATTTGTTGGCTACTATCAAATATTATGAACAAAAATAAGAGTACTGGTATTGAGCTAGAGAGAGAGGCTGTGTGTGTGTGTGTGTAGTTAGAGGAGGTGACATTTCAACTGTGACCCAAATGAGAGTATAATCCATGCAGATATGTGAGACTACCACTCCAGGCAGAAGGGTCCATGAGTATAAAGGCCCACCGCCCAAGCAGGAAGTTAGTCTGTAGGCTGAAAAAATTGTGTACCTTGGGATCAGTTTTAAACAACGGGTACATGACTATTGTGAAAAATACAAAAGATTGAGTTCTACAGAGTAAAGTCAGTGGTACGGAGGAAACTTTTAGAGCACAGGAGGCAGAGACGTGCGCTGATTCTGAGATAGTAAACCATCACTTCCCATCTGTATGCCAGAAGCCTTAAATCCCACTTTGAACTGCTCAAGACACAAGGGTCGAAGGGGCTAAAGACATTGTCTCATTGTGGAAACAAAAGGCGGTTCTAAGGAATCTATAGAGAGGAGCCCTCTTTAGTAATCCTCGAACTTTTAACAAAAATTTATATTTTGGGTCATATGTGCTTTCCAAGAAGCTGATTCCAGTCCTTTAAAAAGACTCATTCAGACTTCCGGGAAGATGGCGACCAGGTGAGTGGCAGAGGGAATCTCTCCCAGAGACTGATCCTTTGCGCGTGGCTGCCCGGTCTGTGGATGCAAAATTCGAACTGATCGGGCTGCTCTCCGCGGCCTGAGCACTAAAGGGCCGGCTGACAAGCCGCACGGCGAGAAATGGGCGGATCATGAGAGCTGGGCGCCCGAGGGATTGGTGCTGCGCTTGGGCCGCAGCTTGGTTTAAATCGCATACAGCCAAGAGAGCAAGTGGCGAGGGAAGAACGGCTTCAGCTCCTGAACCCGACAGAGAACGCGCTACTGGGACAAACTGCGCCAAACTGGGCAGCGCTCCGGGATCCCGCTCAGAACCCCACCCCCGCAGCCGGCGCTGCATGAACTGGAGCAAAAGCGATCGGCGGAATTTCTGAGTCGGGAAAAAGCTCCATCCAGGGAGATACATCTGAACGGCACTCCTGTCTGCACGATCACAGGGTGAGTTAAGTGGGCGCTCTAACCGGTTTTTCCTGAATCGGGAAGAAGCTCAGCCCAGCGAGTGACATCAAAGCAGCTTTAAGGACTGCGGGATCTCCCGGGTGGGAAGAGCTACCTAGGCACCCCAACGGGATTTGTGAGAGGGGAAGGAGCTCCACCCAGGGAGGAACACCTGAGTGGCCTGTCTGCAAGACTCCTGGGGCGGCGAGCTGTTTATTCGCCCCGGCCAGGTCTTGGGGTAGGGAGTAGAAGTGGAAATCTCAGCAGACAGCTTAAGGGACATTCTCACAAAGAGAAGGAATCATTGGAGCAGCCTCTGCAGCAGACCTTTGTCTGCTGAACTGCCTGTGGAATTTATAGCTCCACATTTTGAATCTGATACCCAAACATGGGAAAACAGAGGAACAAAATGCAGTCTCAAAACTCAACCCCACCCAGAACAAGTTTTGAATGTGAAGATACAGGGGCACCAGGAAGCCTCATAACTTCAAGTTATGAAACGATTGCATCCGAAATGAAACAACTCCAACAGGCCATGAAGGAGCTTAAAGCAGAAACGACCCACATACCCGCAATGATTTCTCAGACAAAAAACCAGCTGAAAACAATGAAGGAAGAAATGTTCCATTCACATAGACAAGAAATAGACAAAAGACTAGAAGAAAATAGGAAACAAATGGAAAAGTTACAAGAGCAATTCAGGAATGAATTACCAATAATGAAACAGGTCCAAAGAGAATGCCAGGATTTGAAAACTAATGCTGAAAGCATGCAAAACCGTTTAAATGAAACTGAAGATAGAATTTCAGAACTTGAAGACAGCAATGGCAGCTTATGAGCATGAAAGGAAGAATCTCAGGATATCATCAAAGACAAAAGAAAAGTCAATCCAACAGCTGCAAGATGAGGCAAAACGTAACAATATTCGAATTATAGGAGTGTGTGAAACAGCAGGAGATCTCACAAACGATATAAAAGGAATATTTGATGGAATAATACCAGAAAATTTCCCAAACAAGGTAAAAGATACTGAAGTTCAGTTAAGCGAGGCATATAGAACCCCAATGATCCATAATCCAAAGAAAAACACACACAGGCATATAACAGTCAAGATCCCAGATATCCAGCAAAAGAACACAATATTAAAAGCTGCTACAGAAATGAAACAGATCACCTATAAAGGAAAGCCCATCAGAATCACAGCAGACTTCTCAACGGAAACCATGAAATCAAGAAGAGCTTGGAGCGAGATACTACAGATTCTGAGACAAAACAACTTCCAACCCAGACTGATGTATCCTGCAAAATTATCCCTCAAATTCAATGGAGAAATAAAATATTTCCACGACAAAGAA